>LR737386.1:2862352-2989621 GCA_902655005.2 Marronus borbonicus
TAATAGATTTTTATTGTATGACCGAACTTCACTGAACGGCAGTGTATGTCATGCTTACACGGACCGTAGCAACAATTCCCGTTCGTTTACTTTAATTTCGAAGCAAACTGTATTTACGCGGTAAATCGCTAAAATGGAATTGACGAATACGACGATAAATTGGTTGTGGTAGTTTGTTTTCGTTCACTTCATTATGACATCGGTAAAATAGGCAAGGCTGAATTAATTACTGGAAACCAGAAATTGAAAGGCGATAGGGTCGGAGCACTATCGGGATGTAACAGGGAATTTCGATAATCTTCACCGTTGTTGGTGTGCTCCAGTTTGGCGAAATGTTCATTGGAATGAAAGGAAAATATTGGCATATTTTTTATTGTCATTTTTGGCGATTCTTTGCATTACATGCCTATATTTTGCTTGTTTTAAAAATAAACTTCTTTGCGGCTCTGTTAAGGATTCGTTTATATTATATTATATAGTTATACAGTAAGATCTTAAAGTAGCCTGTTTTCGTAGCTAACCTCCCAACAAATTACCAAAACCTTTATTGATGCATATCGTGATAATTGTTAAGTTACACAAGAGCCAAATTGACATGAAACACACAAAAGCCACATATTGCCAAATCAGATGAGTACGGCGGATGTTCTATTACTTTAATATTTTTATATACCGGGCGTTCAACTGAAAACTTCCCACCCTAAATTTCTGGAAAAATCGACTCACCCACTTTAACCCCTTGCCCCCGGGAGCTACCCCCTTAAAAATCATAAATGGAAAGGGGCATCGAGTAATACCTCATTTTAAGAGTCTTTTGAAACAGTATTTTTTGGCATTTAGTTTTTTGAAAAAAAATTTTTGGTTTGGTTTGTTTTGTATTTCTAGCTGGCCAATCTATTTTACGAGCATCGGAACAAAAAAAAATATTAAAAAAACTGGGAAAATGAATAAGTTTTAAGTTATGTTTAATGCAGAATATTTATCATCCTGTTTTGCCGATTTTACGTGCGTTAATTCAATTTTTTTACAGAACATTAAAGTACATCAGTTTTTGTTCCAGTGCTCCTCGTTTGGAAATACACAATTATACACATAATGCTTTAGTGTAAATTGTTATTTAGTGTTATTAACCAAGTTATTTAAGTAAAGTTATAATAATACTGAGGCTCTCGAAAATCAGCTCCAGCTGATTTTCGAGAGCCAGAATATTTTCTTCATTATCCATAATGAAGAAAATATTCTACTTCTGTGGATGAATTATATGTTCAACAAGATAAAGCTCCTCCTCACTATATTCTTCCAGTACGGCTGTGGTTAGATAATGTATTTCCAAATAAATAAATAGGACAAAGAGAACCTATAGAATGGCCAGCTAGATCGCTTGATTTGACGCTACTAAGCTCTATGGGGTTATTTAAAGTCTGTCGTATTTGCCCCTCAACCTCAAAATTTGGAAGAACTTCCTCAGAGGATTACTGCAACTAGTCGTGGAATTCGAAAGAAATGTTTTTGAAACAGTACGCCGTAGTTTTACCATTGTTTAGCGACATTTTGAACAATTATTGGACTGATTTTTTCTGCAAAAAAGTATTTGCATTCTTAAATAACTTTGGAAACAAAAATAAAATATTTTAAATAGTTAAGGTATGTTTGACTAACAGGTATTTTACCCTAAATCCCAAAACAACAATAAAAAAAGACGAAACGAATCGATTAATTTAAAAAAACCAAACGCCAAAATGTACTGCTTCAAAAGGCCATTAAAATGAGGTATTACTCGAAACCCCTTTCCATTTAATATTTTTAAGGGGGGGGCTCGGGGGGGGGGGGGGGGGGGGGATCAATTATTGTTAAGCATTTAATTGTTTCAAAGTTTTACAAACTATCACAATCATCTCGTAATTATTTTTTTCCTAAATGGAACCCGGGATATAATTATCACATTTTTTATATCTATTTAGTTTCTGAAATATTCTAAAAATACGTCAAGAATGAGACGTCCTGTTCACATAAGTAAATCCATGCAATTGTTTTGATCGTTACCTCGACTCCCTTTTGTTATAATAACGCACTTTAATATTTATATTAGGCTATTTTAAGATTATCTACATATTTTCGCATTCATGTTTTTCCTCTTCAAATATTAGCCTTACCTTCATGTTTGCTTATATCTACCGTATGATTTCTGCTTTATAACTAACTGTTTCAGGTGTTTCGAAATGCCGCTTCAATATTCTGGCGACTTTAACAAATCAGCTATAAAATGACTTTCAATATTCGGCGATTTAAGCACCATTATGCATATGATTACGTTCAAACGTTATTCGAATACTTTTGTTGATAATGCTGTATCTGCTTTGATCTTTGAATTTTTTTAACCAGTCGAAACCAGTTCGATCCTATAAGTAAGCAATTTCGATAGTGTTATTGTAATTTTATGAATCTAATAATAGATTCTTCTGGAGAGTTGTTATTAAAACTTTTTTCAAGCTCGTGAAGTTCAGAGTTTACATACGATGGTCATTTTTTGCATCAATTTAAATCATCAATCGAAATATGGCATAGCCAACGATTATTAATCAGAGCATAATCTTCGTATAATGATTAAATGTATTTTTGTTAAGAATGCTGCACTCCAACGAGGCATATTTGTCCATCTCGTGCAATTTTCATTTATTGAATGAAAAAAGTGTTTTAAAGCAATAAAACATTTTTTTTTCGTAGATAGGTTGTCACAGTAACAACTTATTCGATTAATAAACAGTGCGAATTGCATCAAAAATGGATTAAGGTAATATACAAGAAATGGGAAAACTTCTAAATTACCGCGGCGGTATATGGAATAATGATCGACTTTTTTGAAATATGAAAGGATTTCACGCGATAGCGAAATTTACTTGGTGTTCGTCAAAATGCGTTGGTCTGCGTCTTCATTTACGTACCAACTATACAGGATGAATTCGGAGAAATGGGATATGTTTTATTGGCTCATGCGGGGGATCAAAATAACCAAAATAAACCCATAAATTAAAAGTCCGATTATCAACCATTATAACGAACTTTCTTAAAAAAAATCAAGCATTTTGGTGTTTGACAAATTAATTTGTAAAAAATTAAGTGACTAAATTGTTTGATTAAAATTCTGCATTTTTAGCCCGAATATTCACTCATATCTGCAGATATAATTTTTGTTTGTGGTTTTCGGCAATGTTCGAGTCGACGCCGATTTCCAAATCGAAGAGTTCTCAACAGAAAACTTTCTCCAAGATTGTTTGCAAACGTGTTCAGGAAGAGACTGGTGTGTTTCTAAAAGAAACGAGTCCAAGGAAAGAATATTCTCAACATTGCTGAAGAAAACCCGGGTGAATCACAGAAAGTTGTTTCTTATAAGTCTTCTCATGTTCAACCACTTTAGAAGCTTGGAGATCGCGATCACGTCCCAAGATTTCAATTGTCAAGTGACGAAATTGATGGTATAAACAATTGCTACAATGAACGCCGATGGTAAAAGAAAAATCCTCACACCATGTTTGTACAGAAGCCTTAACATCGATTTACCATAAATATTTGGTGTAACATAATTAACGACCAGTTAAAAGCTCCATTTGAATTGGATATGTAGCTTACTGGAGGAAAATCATTTGGAAGAAATTTTAGAAGACATGATTGGGCTCCTTCTCACTTCGCATTTCTTGTACATCATTTTTTTAAAGAATGATTTTTCTGGGCAGTGGACTGGTAGAGGAGGTCCAATAAATTAGCCTGATCCAAACTTATTCGGCAATTTTTTCGCTTACTGGAGGAAAATCATTTGGAAGACATGATTGAACTCCTCACTTCGCTTTACTTGTACATAATTTTTTTAAACAACGATTTTTCTAGGCGGTGGACCGGTAGAGGAGGTCCAATAAATTAGCCGGATCCAAACTTATTCGCCTATTTTTTCTGGGAGTGGATGAAGTCATAGGTATACGCCACAATTGTAGATAAAAAGCTTTATTTGCCCATATCATGAATGCGGGTGTAGTAATAAAAAATAATCCCAACATTATTGAACGTGAAATCGATAACATCAATAAAAAAGCTAAGTCAAGAGCGAAAGTGAAGATTTTCTATGGTTATCTACATTCTTTTCCATTTCTTTTTATTCATTTTCCTCTTCAACGACAATGAAATAATTATATCAACACACCGTTGATGGGTGATATCATTTGAGGCATGTTTTTTTTTATTTACACTTTAAATTAAAACTATGTGATATTATTAGAAGAAATATGGCACGATAATTGTGGTTTTTGGGAGATTTTGGTAACCAGTTTTCGCCGGATATGTTTTTTTTAAAGAAATATATTTAGCTTAAACGAGACTGCGTGTGCAAAGATAAACTTATCGCTTGAAAGATTCTAGAATAACATTTCTCATGCGTGTATCTATTAAAAACTAGATTATTGCTGTAACATGGTAAACGCAAAATATTTTACATGGTACAGGATGATCGATTTATCATGGGAACTACGTTTATCTCAAAAAATGCGGAAGGAAATTAAATTTTGTTAAAGGTATTAATCTTCGTCTTGATTAGCACTTAAAATGAATTAAAAATTAGAAGAATTAGTGAAACATAAATTATCTTAAAAATTGTTCAATATGAACACTATTATTAATCATAACGATTTATTATTTCATTAAACGTAACTCTCCTCATAACATCACCTTTAAACCGTCACAGTCATCTGTAATTTTTTTTCTAATGCTCAAGGTCTTGTTTTAAAGACAATATTTTCCAAAGCTCCCCACGAAAAGAAGTCCAAAGGTGTCAACATTTTGCTGCCAGACCAAACAGCATTTTATTACCGAAGCGAGCAGCATTTCCGATTGCCACTAACAGTTGTCAATAAATATTTTGAAAAAATCTTAATTCCACTTTGTTGTGGTAATTAAAGAATGTAAAAGCGACAACAACGATCTTACGAACATAAATACCTGCGCGGAAATGTTGAGAATATGCTTTCGCTGGAAATAAAGTTGTTGCGCATAAAGTAAAAAAATTCTATTTTTTAGCAGCGCCATGCCAAAGAATAGAAAAAATATAATATTATAACTGTTTGAAAAAATAATTTCGCGACGTCCCGAAATTATTTTTTAACGTGGTTCCACCTTTTTTTTGAGTGCTAATCAAGAGACCTTTTATCGAATTTAATTTTCTTCCCCATTTTATGCGATAAACGCAGTTCCTATGATAAATCGATCATCCTGTACATACAATATTTAATGTATTAAATACAACAAAGAACGTAGTTTTATATAGCAGTTTCTACGACAATAGATAATAGCCTGTTGTGCAAGTGAAGCTTGCCAGAGTTTCGCTTTAAGATTTAAACATTACCTGAATTTTGTTAACACTTCGTCTTTGGAAAATTCAAAATTTCACCGCTTCAAACCAAAATCCTTTCGCTTTTCGCTAGAATTCCAGAGCGCAAAGTTATGATGTCATTGATATTAAGAGAAAACAACAAAAGGAAAAACAACGCACAAAGGCGCATCTATCATACACACGAACTCGCACAGATGATCGCACGTTACACTAATAAAATAAAGTAGCTCGGCTACGACGAATTTGTCAATTGGATAATGATGATTAAATATATTGCAAACGACGGAACGAAAAGCTCGATGATAGAGACGTTGACGGAGCACGAAACAACGGCTCGGCCGCAACGATAAAACGAAATTATTAATTATTAAATTGTGTTTATGGGAAGCTAGAGAAGTGGTAGGAATGCTGTTAGAAGGCTTTTTCTATTTTGTAAACAAAAACGTGGCGACTATATTAGTGTTTTTTTTTTGTGTTTAATTTAATAATTTTATTTGATCAATGCGTATTTCTCTCTATTTAATTTGCTAACACACGTCAAAAACAACAATATCGTCAATAATACGTCACGGAACGATTGGTAGATGCAATATCTACAATAGGTACACATTATACACTTAATCTAAGTGGGTGGGAAGCATATCGTATCTATATATATATATATAGCCTTATGTGTACGATACACCTATATAGTTATAAAAATATACCGTGGATGGCTCGATTTCAGGTTGATCGCGGTTTCGCCTAGCGCAAAACAAGTCAGCTACTTACATTCATGGGTTTGGACGTCGGTCACGATGTTTCCTCATATATAGAAGGTTCTTCTCTTCGGGGACGGCCGAAAAAACGCCGATATTTCTCACGTTTTAACCGGATACGTTAGTCCGAGCATTTACGTTTCGTCCAGCCTCCCGATTAGTGCGAATAAGGATCGCTGCTATTGCTATTACGACGCTTACAACTCGTGCATGTATTGCGATAACGCGGGGCCCGGATCGGACGTCGGATAGCGAAGACTCGTCGTGGAGAACTGTGCTGTGTGATTGAACCAACCTTCTCCTGCTGAACATTCGATCCGCAACGTAGTCGCCAGACTCGATTCAACAAAATTCTCCGATGTGCTATGCCGGTGTATCGCGAGGATCGCGAGTAGGTCGTGTATACTATATACACTTTCGAGCGTATGGAATTGGTTGTATGCATTTAGCACATGTTTTTGATTATATTGCAGTTTTTTTGGGTTTTTTTTTGGGTAGAATGTCAATTAATCGAGGATTAACTACGATTATCCAAACCTCAATTAACTAAATTCTAACAGTCTGTAAGACCATATTTATTTTTTAATTATTTCTGTTAAATAAATGTGAAATTAGTAAATTAGTTAAAATTAGCAAAAGAAATATAAAACAGGTCCTTTGTCTTTGCGTTGTTTGATGATCCTAAACGTGCCTAAAGCAAGTAAAAATGAAAGTACTTAATTTTGTCTTTACGTGTTACGCATGGAAGAGGGGGCACCATCTTATACCCCTTGACTTTTTATCTATTGTTTGCATATGTACTAAATGTATTGGTAAAAAAATCATGGCGCCCCCTCAAGCGCAACGTATCAAAAAATATTTATTTTTTTGACTTGGTTGGGGCACACCTAGGATCGTCAAAAATATATAAAATTACTTAAAAAAGAAATAGCTAAATCTAGGTATACATGGCTCGATTTCACTGGCTTATCCAGCCATAGCCTTCATTTTTATCATTTGCATTTTAAAAGTGATTCTGTACAGCGCATTTATTTTCCATTAAGAAATTATATTTTAGCATGAAAAATGAGCAATTTAACGCCAGAACAAGCAGCTCAAATCGTGGTCTTGAATGGAGATGGAAGATCGTAGCAATGTGCCTGGAGTTATAAGAATTAACCGATCCAGTATTTCTAAAGTTTTTAGAGCAACTGGAAATTACCAATTCCAGCATGTCGAAGATGCACCACACCCGCAATTACGTTTGCGGACTTTGCGTTGCAGCCCGGCAACTTCAAAATGTTCTCTACAGAGTTTGTAATATCCGAATTGGTTAAGAGTAGATTAAAGGAAGTGGGAATTACGGCCAGAACAGCTGTTAATGCTCCATTATTAATCGGGCCACACCGAGTGGCATATGTAGGGCTCGCAAGAGAACGTTATTAACATCTTTCGGTTTATTCGAAGAAATATTGGAAGATCCAAGAAACATTCAAATACATCCGCATTGCGAAAACTTGTTTAATTAATATCATCAACACAGATCGACCCCATTTAATTCAATTTAATTTAATTTCAATAGAATTTCCTTATTGCTCAGTAATCGCGAAACACCCCGTATCGAATCTAGTTATCCGTAGCTATGTATATCCACACACAGAAATATATAATGTATGGTGTGCGCGCAAGAGGTGTAAGACCCCGCTTGAACTCTAAACGCGCACATAACGCGATCCGACCGCTGCCAGCCGTTCGCCGTCCGTCTGACGTCATACGGGAAAAATCAATTGAAATCAGTCATTAGCTGCTGCTACACGCGAATTTCGCTATCTTCAACAACAAGGCCAACGACGACGGCCGACCATTATTGCTACCGATGCCGCCGCGGTAATTTTCTGCAGCGGGAATAGAAGCAGGGACAATATGGAATATGCGATAATACGAGCGAGGGTTTATACAGATTATTTCAGCAACTATTGAATGCACGCATTTGCATATATGTAGCATGCATTGGGTGGGTGCTGCAATTAAAACTGCATTGATCTGATTTACGAAACATAGTTGCTAAAGTACTCTGCTATACTCTGCTCTCTCATAAGTGCTAAAGTAGTCTGCTTTCTTCTTTGAAAAGAGTTAAATTTACAGACTGTGTAAATGGATTTACGTGACTGCCATCTGAGTACCAGGGCATAACGTTCACCAAAACTAGTCCGAATAAGCTTCTCAATTCCTGACAAAGCCCGAGGCCCTCTATAAGCATGATATGCAAGGTAGTTAAACAATAAAAAAAAAAAAGTAGCAAGGCTAGGTTTACAGCAGACCTACATAGAAAGCATGTTAAAACTATAGTACGAGACATGACAAAGGAAACCACTTGCAAATTCAGCCAAGCGGAAGTGACCGCCGTTCACGTACTGCGCGATTCCACAAGACTAGTATTCAGCAAAGAGCTAGGAACATCTAAAAGTCGAAACCTACGAAGAGAGTTTTGGCGGAAACATGCAAAACTAACGTAGAGAGACAACCACCTCTTATCTAATCTGATCTGAGATTGAAGGAATTTTGACAATTTTACAATCATTCGTCAAGGATAGACTTAGTACGCTGACAGAACTTTTGGGCTTATTGCATTTTAAAAATCTGCTCCTCAACCATTCCAGCACGCATTTGAGCACCTTTGTAATAGGCTTACTTAAATCCTACAACTATGTACGAAACGTAAGTCTAAGATCATAACCGTATCAGTGGAGATTTTGCAAAATCGGAATCCTTCATTTCCAACCGCTTGCTTCTTAATTTGCCTCGATATTCCGTGGCTGTTTAAATAGTCTGTATATGTATAGATAGACACTGACATATCCATATAAAATGGCAATAATTCGCGTTTATATGTTCTATTTATACGAACCCGATGCGACCATGCTAGAGAGTGACACGGTAGAAAATGCTTATCAAAAGAGAAACAAGAAGAAAACAAGTGAACAATAAACTTGATTTGCGGTCAACAAGGAGGCAGAATACAAAAAAAAAGAGGTTTGGATAAATGGTACAATATGAATAAACGCATTAATGTGACTCTTCTCGTTTTTGTTGCTCAATACGCTGTAGATTTTGATGGTACGATCTGTAAATCCTTTCTTAAAGGTGGTTAGTTTTTGCTATTCTTATTTAATTGCTGAGTATATTTACATAATTCAATGATTTAATTCTCTAGTTTCATGGGCCATAGGTGCAAATTAAATACATTATTTTATATACATATCATTTTATTCAAAATTAATTTACATATTTATAAATACTTTAAAACCGGCTTAAAATATATATAATAAGGTAGTACATATGCATATCAATTTTTTGTTTGAAAAATAATGTAAAATACTGGCACATATAAGTTAATATCTTATGACAGTGATCAAAAAATTAATATAAAATTAATGTAATGTGGAATAAACATTTAAAGATATCTTTGTCGGTTATCGAAATTTATTGTTAGTTTCTTCACTTTTCAATCAATGTTTTCAGCGAAAATAAAAAATTTGTTTTCTCGGTGACTGCTATATTAATTTTTGAATCCTTCAATGGTTACAACGTCAAGTACATGGGTGCGATTAAATAATCCACATTTTTTTAAATAAATTTCGATTAGCAAAATTGTTTTTCCAATATTTTACGCTAACAAAAATGATTTGGTCTTTATTAATTTTGAAGGTGATAGTTTTCTATCAGCTTCAAATGTTCAATTTTATTTAAAGAATATATTTGTGAAAACAATTTCCATCTAGATGACGAAGACAAAGCTGATGGGGGAACTTTACATTGACTGAGTGGATTATCGCACAGTGAAAAACGTCATCTAATCTAAATACTTACTTATTTATACGATTAGACTTTGTTATAGCTGGGTGAGTCTTTGTATTTGCGCTCCATGTCTAGCTGCTTTATTCTAGCGTATGCAGCGCTACCAAATAGGACGATTCCGTTTGAGAACCACCATAAAAAGGACTTCGACTCCTTGTACCAGTAAGTCGCTAACACGGTCTGTGCACAAGCCTTGGCCGTTCCGGAAATGTTATGGGTTAAAGCTGATGTTACCTATTCAAGAGGAAATTCTAATTCAGATTGTATTTGTACAAGAAAAAGATTGCTGAATAATTTCTCTGAAACTATACAGTTTTTTTTTTAGAATAAACTGATTTCATCCTAGGTCCCGTCAATTTTGTTTGGGACATGTTTTAAATGACAAAATAAATTAAGATTATCCAAAATAAAAATTCAAGCGTATTCAATTAAAATTATCATTTTGGGAAATTATCTAACATCCGTTTAAAATTTGTAATTCTAAAACGAGGAAATTATATTTCCCTAGTATTGTTTTCGACGTTCCGTAAATCCGACGTGCATCTTTGATTTATTTTAATCGAAGTTATTTGCAATTGAAATTTTCCCAACCGCTCGAACGATCAGCGTCGTTCCTAATTCTTAGGACTCTAACTAGATTTTACCGTTAACTCGATTAGCGCATTTTGTTCTCGAAACTGGATTCTATCGTCGATAATAAACTTGCTAACGAATATGCCAAACATGCTAATTTAGGAACTAGCGCAATTGGTTCAATAAACACTGGGAAGATTGTACTTATGCTGTAAGTGATTTGTTGTGCCGCCTCTGGATAGAATGCCACGCTTGTAGAAGATGATAGGAAAATGTTAATGGTGTTAAGCTATTTTAGTGTGAAAGCTGTAGCAAAAAGTTATCTCAAAAGGATTGCTGTTTGGTGTCACCAATCTTTTTACCAAAACTGATTGTTTGTGCTATACATTTTAGAAATACAGATGAACACAGATAAAACTAATTTGAACAAACTTTCCGAAGTGTTCGTTTTAAGTGAACGTTCGCTATAAAAGATGCTATTTTTTAGAACTTATTTGAAACCAAATTAATTTTCCGCAAGTCTTCTTAAATCAGCGGCAGTTCTATAATAGTTCACCATCAATGTTAGTGAATATGGACAATTCTTCTTCACTGACAACTATCATAAATCCACGTTGAGAGTGGAACATCATCATCCTTGTTATAGCTAAAGAAAGTTCACTTTCGTCCAAGAAGACGCTTTAAAATCGGCATGGTGGAAACTGTTTTCAATAGTTGGAGAGGCTAAACGTCCCCAACCATGATAACTAATAATTAGAGATGACAAAGGCAAGTGAAAATATTACTTTTTTGCAGCGATTAGACAGACTCGTGTCTATTCGTCTCATAAGAAAGGATTCGTGTTGTCTACTGGTTTCCCCGAGAGTCCACAAAACACTGTCTAGTCGCTGCAAAAAAGTAATAATTTCACCTGCCTTTGTCATCTTTACTAATAACGAAACTTTGAAATTTTCATTTCGTGCATATTGACTGAGTTTAAAAATTCGTGTTTAACATGATTTCAGATATCGATTCACTGCTTGATCCATGGATTGGATGGAAAAAATGCTAAAGTACTGGGCGGTAGAAATGCTAATTTAAAAAATTTTAAATTTCCTGTATATCGAAGCGCTGAGTAGTAATTAATCAACACTAAAATTTGTTGAAATTTTTTCTGCAGTTTGTCGTCCTTCGCGAAAATCTAACATCTAAACATAAGTAGCATTCTTCGATTTACCAATAATTAACAATTTCCGTTTTTCTGCACCAATTGTACACACAAATACAGCTGATATTTTTTACTTTGCTTAGACTTTTTAACACATTTTTCACGATGAAATTTTAAAGTTTTGTCCGGCGCTATCTTACACAATAATGGTGTATTTCCTTCTTAAGTTAGGCCAAATGTCTTTAATCAGAGAAGTCATTTCAATTTATTTTAGTATACTTGCGGCTTCATTATTTATTTTTTATTGAACTATATTATAGGACTTTGCCCAACCTGTATTACATGTAAAATTATCATCAGTGTGTCGTCCTAATTATTCTTTTTTTTTTATCTTTCAAAATTTGACTATCAATTAGGGCAGTTCCTGACTTCTTTGGAAACCAAACCACTTAATTTTAGAAATATTAAAATTATGTACACCTTTTAATTTTTTCTTGTTGTTTTTAGTTGTAACCATAGTTGATTTTGATAAATTAAAATACCGGCATATTTTCTAAATTTGAACATTCCTTTTCCAATAATTGGTAATTTTTTAAATTCCAATTTTACAATAATTGGTAATTTTTCTCTTGTCCTAAACAGATAATAGCTTTATAGTCTCAAAGTAACAAAAACTAGATTAGACTATATCCACAACGCAGTCGAATAAACGAACACAATATACAGGGGGAATGTTAACTGTACTAAACAAACAAAACATATTGGAATGGAAATAACCAATGATCCGACACCAACCGAATAGAACGATAACTCAATGCATGCAATTTGATCCGGCCCAACTCGAATAATTGCTACGTTAATTAGTTCGTTATAACCGATGAACCTCATCGAATTTTGCTGTTAACTTGATCTTTAAAACCGAGTATTGGCTATAATCGATTCCGTTATAAACAAGTCCAAGATATTCTGTTCTATATTAGAAGGGTACGAGTTACGGTTGTAGTATTCTTCGTTATAACGGGGTTCATCCGCATTAGGAAACTAAAATACACTAATTTTGGTTCACTTACGCAATCGAAAGAAATTTAAAAAAATTAATTTTCTAAAAAACTTTTAAAACCGTGTATTTTGAAAAAAAAAAGCTTACGGACATCAGTGTAGACCTTTTTTTTTATTATTTTATGGTCCCCTATCGCGTGGTACTATACAGTGTAGCTTTTCCAATGTCACCAGGTACAGATCCATTATCTAAATGTAGAAAATAAATCAAAATAAGGGCACACATATATCATTAATGATTTTTCTGGGATTTTCTGGAAGAAGAAATTCAATATAAAATTTATATTTTAATTAAACTTCGTGTTTTGAACTTCCAGATAGTTATTTTCTAGATGTTTTTGTGTCGAAAATATCTCGGATGGAAACCACGAAGCACACCTAAAAACTTACAAAAGAAAAGTTGGGAACTTTCCGGGTTTAATTAGTAATTTGTCACGTGTCTACTGTTATAAGGCTTCTTGCGTAGAGCGAACGACCTTTCATTAATTAAATTGTAGATATAAAATAGAGGGAAGGAACCTTTTCTATATGAGGTTGACAATATGTTCGTTATTTTAGCAAAAAAAAAAAATTATTTCTGGACAAAAATATCAAGAAATATGCCATAGTAAATAAATGGGAAGTCATTCCGTAGAGTATGCAACCAGTTCTACATGTTTGGCAACAAAAAAAAATGTAATTTGAGAATATACAGGTTGTCAACAAAATCCAATCTAATAATAGTAACGTATCAAAAAAGGAAAAGGGAATATTTCACAAATATACGTCACGCTTTAGGCAATATTAGCTCCACCAGAACATTCAACATCGCGCACCATTAATTCTCGCAATCCGCCTTCCGATAACGTACTAAATGAGAAATTAATTGTTTAGATCCAATTAGAAAAATTTCTTAGCGCTTTATTGACTTATTTAGAATGTTATAATTATTTTACAATTTACATATATATTACGTATAAAACCTTTTTTTAATTTCGCAGGCGAAGTTTATGATTTCGGCAATGCAAATGTTCTGTTTTAATACAGATCTGCATTTAATTAGATAAAATCATCAGGCCAAAACTAATTTAATCGATTACCACAATTGTCTCAAATTTCATTCTTTTGGACTTATGACTAAGCCTGCAGAAAAGAAATTAGTAGAAACTATACAGATTCGTGTTTTGTCGACTCTCGGGGGAACCAGTAGGCAACATCAACCCATTCTCACCAGACGAATAAACACGAATCTGTCTAGTCTCTGCTAATTTCGTGACGCGCAACTGGTTTCTGCAGGCTTATTTATGACAGTATTGCAGCTCGTATGCGATATTAAAGAGGTGTATCACAGTTCATTACATTGATAGAAAAGTGATACATGTTAAAAATGACGTATTACGCTTATTGTATATCGCTATGCTTGACGTACGTGTAGCCGCAAAGTAGTGGGGACTAACGCTACTAGTATAATCTTAATATAAAGATTATACCAGTATAACAAATTCTTTGAGACATATGAAGTAAGGCAGCGTTCACACAGGGTAGTGCGAAATTAGTGTAAGAATTGGATGGAATTTACAGAGAAAGCTTGTATATGGCATGTCTATTAAACACTTTTTGTAGGAATCATAACAAAAATTCAAAAACAGATGCGCTGCATCAATAGCAACGCATCGTCGTGGTAGTATCAAAGTCTGACGTTATCCTATGTGAACGCCACTTAACAATGAATTTCCTTACCTTAATTTGCAAGGATGTGAAAAACCCAATAGTAAATCCACAGATTCCACCTACAGTCATCATCATCCAAAAATAGGATGCAAACAATTCACCGTAATGCAAAATTTCGTGTACTTCCCCTGCTAGTATTATAGTTGGTACCAACATAATGCTGGCGTAAATATTGTTGTAATAAGAAAGCAACCATACTTCTTCATTAAGTTTTGGTAATACTCGCTTAGTGAAGATGGAATATAGGGACACCGATAGTGAAGCTAAGACGCCAAATATTGTCCCACTTATAGATAAACTACCTAACAAATTAAAAAACAAGATAATTAGCGAATCTGTGACTTGAGATGTTGAAATATTGGTTACCTGAAATGTTTTCTTGGTCTACTCCTAAATAAAAACCAAATATAATTAGACAGCAACAAAATATACATTTCCCAGAAGTTTTTTCGCCCAAAATTAAAAATGTGAAAACAACATTAAAAATTGTGGTTAAAGATCGGCCAATGTAATAAAAGGCAACCGATACATATTTTAAACATAAATTATTTGTAACTATCATTGATAAAAACACAACAGACAACGGTAGCACCTGTAAAAATGTTCAAAATTAGTGTAAGGCGGACCTGGAAAAAATAATCTGATGTTTTACGTTTTTAATTGTTTCCAAGTGGAACGGCTTCGATTCTGGAAACCTTATCCTATCCGGATACAACTTACTTAATATTTTCACAACGTAACATATTAAAGCAGATATCACAGTCTGATAAAATACTATAAACATCGGGGCATCTAGATTGAGTTCGCTTAGCAATTTTTTATTTACAAAAACTGTTGATATTGAGACTATCCTAAAAGAAAAAGAAAAAGGCATTATGGTAGGTGTAATTAGACGCATAATAAATTTTTGATCTCGCGTCTTCAACAATTTTGACGAGCACTGTATATATAACATTTCTTTCATAATAAATTAGGCTAAAAACAACACATAAGTATCGGCACCCTCCGCACCACACAAGTTTAATTTATTATATAGTAATATAATAAATAGTCCGGGACGGCCGTTTCGAGGACACGAATATGGTCCTCATCATCAATCGGTAACCGAATGATGTGAGAAAAAACCTTTTTCTAAAACTAAACATACATATACTATCCCTACTTCCTAGAACAGATATTCTTTACAAGTGCCTATTTCTACCTCCTGCACGCCTTGACGTGCGAAAAAATAACACGCATGAACTTCTATAGAACGGTTACTCTTCTATAGAAGTCGATCGCATGCTTAAGAAAGTCCAACATAGGCTTTACGTAAGAAATTCCACGGCCTTAACCCCGGTAGAAACTAATAGTAAGAAATTCGTGAAACTCCCCTTTCACGGCATATCGAAAGGCGTGAGTAAGGTTTTGAAGAGTCAAGATGTGAACGTATGCTTCGGTTCGCGCAACACACTTAAAAATCTTCTCGGTAATCCTAAAGATAAACCGAAAATGGGAGAAAGGTCGAGTATTTATAAAATTGCATGTAGTCACTGTAATAAGGCCTATATTGGTCAAACAAAAAGAGCGATAGAAACTAGATTCAAAGAACATATAAGAAATTATCGCTACGGCAGATTGGACGCGTCGAGTGTAGCACAACATATAAATGAAACCGGGCATAGTGTTAAATTAGAAGACTTAAAATTGATTAAAAACTATTATTAGATGCGCACGAGACAGTTTACCTAAAAAGTAATACAAATCTGATGAACAGAGAAAACGGACCGTTGTCCTTTTTGAACTTTTGCAGTAGGCTGGCACTTGTTTATATTTTGGGTTATAAAAGAGATCTTCCCGTCTATCTGGCCGTGTCATGTCGTAGTTTAAGACGCGTAGAGGGTAGAATAGGCACTTGTAAAACAATATTTCTTATCGAAAGAAGGGATGGTTCATGCATGTTATTTTTCGCACGTCGTAGCTTCGAGGCGTGCAGGAGGTAGAAATAGGCACTTGTAAAGAATATCTGTTTTAAGAAGTAGGGATAGTACATGCATGTTTAGGTTTAAAAAAAGGTTTTTTCTCACTTCATTCGGTCACCGGTTGATGATGAGGACCATTCGTGTCCTCAAAACGGCCGTCCCGGACTATTTATTATATTACTCTATAATAAATTAAACTTGTGTGGTGCGGAGGGTGCCGATACTTATGTGTTGTTTACCATACTACGCCACAGTCCTTGCCATCATTATTAGGCTAAAAACATAAATCATAAATCATTTCGTGAATTACGTGTATGTTAACTATTAATCTAAGTCGTAAACATTAATTTCGCTCAAATATAAAATCCGTTATTACCCTTAAGGTTCTCAAAAAGCCCTCCAAATTTAAAATAAAGTAATGCCACCCTTAATAAAAATTCCCGTAGCCGACAATCTAACATAACCTCAAACGCATTTTCAATTAAACGATTTTTCAAATTTACACAACAAATAAGCAAAATTGTACTAACCAATATCCACTAACGACCAAAAATATTGTTAAATATTTCTGGAATAAACTTTCTTTATCCTCATTCATTGTTCCTGAATATTACCTCGATTTTGTTAACAATGTTTACATGGCACTTTGCTGAAACTGGGTGGTTTACAATAAAAGACGTGGCACTAAAGAAAATTTTTATTTCGTACATAGGAAAAATACTTCGCGTTGAATACTTTAGATTACGATATACTTAGATAGCTTAACAAATTAATTAAAACGCAACGGTGGGCATGCTTTAAGTTGATGTGGGCTTTAGTTTGTCATATACAATGTGTTGCGTATGTTGTTGTAACATTTCGATCGATTTGTTTGCTATAATTTCCGATGTTTCTTCCGATATCTAGAAGTATTATAATTACAAACTCATATTTAAAACAGCAAGAAAATAAAATTATTCCTAACATTTATGTAGGTTGAAACCTAATTTCGGTAAATTATTTTTTTTTAATTCGATTAAAATATAATTGCTATTTTCTGATATCATTTATTACGTCACAGTGGCAAAGTTTCTGGTGAAGCACTTTTGATTGATTTCAAACTTACCTGGCTTAAGCATTCTACAGCTTTTTCAACGTTTTGCACTTTCATTAGTTTGTGTCTCTGATTTGTAAATAATACTACTACAACAAAGACCAATATTTTATAGGATCCTCCACATATTTTATCCCATATCCTGTGAATTATCAAAGTAAGCATGATTTATTAAAGAGATGATAAAATGAGTGTCGTATTACTTTCCAAGTGCATTTTCGTTTAAAATTCCTGCAAAACAACAACTAAACCATTGCCTCAAAGGGAAATTGTTTATTATTTGTGTGGAATATAGTTGCTCATACAATGCAAAGTCTTCTTTCTCTAATAGACTCCACGCGGATTCTATTAGTTTGGGTATGTCACCTTCGAACTTCGAAATGTTATCGTAGAAACATTTTGCAACCCAGTATATGTCTACATTATCATCAAAGAATTGCATTAGTGATTGTGTTATGGGAATAAAACTGGATTCCATTTTTAAATTAGATTCGAAATGCAATCTTCCCGACTGCAGTAACCACATCGCTAGGAACAATTGCGGTTTGGATGTATTAGCATCTACAACTCTCATAATCTCCAAAGCCCTTAATAGATCGTCATATTCCTGTTGGCGTTGTTTAATCACGAACGTGTGACATTCAACGTACATGGGTAAAACACCTACAACATATCCAGATGCACAGCATTTAAATTTACCGCTAAAACGTGTTGGCCAACCTAAACTGATTACCTAGTAACAATTTCCACAACAGTTTACGATGTGTTGGTGGTACAGAGAAGCGTAAACAAAACTGTTTTAATTTACCCATATCCAGTGATTTGTCTTTAAGTAGCATATCCAAAGTTTTCTTCTCTTCGACGCTTCTAAAGCCTACTTTTTCGTAATATGCCGAGCGAAAATTTCTTTCGTCTAGCGCCATTTCGTTACTTTGTTGTGTCTTCGTTTAATGATGTACAGAGTGAGCCAAAACATTATGTTACTAGGGGCGAATGATCATTTGTTTTCACATTTTGCTTTGAAATTGTCGATATTAGGAATACAAGGAGTAAAATAATCACTACAGCAAAAGGACCCTTTATAAAGAAAATTACGGAAATTTTTTTCGAATTAAATGCGAATTGAGGCTCTACAAACATTCTGATTATGCAACCGAAGCTACATGTACTCCAATTCCGAGTTTTTCCTAAATGAATGTGTGCTATTGTTCCGTTTTTATGACTTGTGGAGCTTCTATTCGCATTTTATTAAAAGAAAATGGTACATTAAAGATTATTATAGTTTGCGCATCGACCGAATCTCAATAAAATATATTTAGTTGTTTCTATAATGATAGCAAGGACTGTGGCGTAGTATGGAAAACAACACATAAGTATCGGCACCCTTCGCACCACACAAGTTTAATTTATTATATAGTAATATAATAATTAGTCCGGGACGGCCGTTTCGAGGACACGAATGGTCCTCATCATCGTGACCGAACCGTGGTGACCGAATGATGTGAGAAAAAACCTTTTTCTAAAACTAAACATGCAAGTACTATCCATACTTCTTAGAACAGATATTCTTTGCCTATTTCTACCTCCTGCACGCCTCGAAGCTACGACGTGCGAAAAATAACATGCATGTTATTTTTGTTGCATGTACTGTCCCTTCTTCCGAGAAGAAATATTGTTTTACAAGTGCCTAATTCTACCCTCTACGCGTCTTAAACAACGACATGCGAAAAACACGGCCAGATGGACGGGAAGATCTCTTTTATGACCCAAAATATAAACGAGTGCCGGCCTACTGCAAAAGGTCAAAAAGGACAGAGTACGACAACGGTCCGTTTTCTCGGTTCATCAGATTTTTATTACTTTTTATGTAAACTGTCTCGTACGCATCTAATTCTCGCGGCGACGTTACGTTGTTAATTAATTTTAAGTGTTCTAATTTAATACTATGCCCGGTTTCATTTATATGTTGTGCCACACTCGACGCGTCCAATCTACCGTACCGATAATTTCTTATATGTTCTTTGAATCTAGTTTCTATCGCTCTTTTCGTTTGACCAATATAGGCTTTATTACAGTGACTACATTCAATTTTATAAATACCCGACCTTTCTCCCATTTTCGGTTTATCTTTAGGATTACCGAGAAGATTTTTAAGTGTGTTGCGCGAACCGAAGCATACGTTCATATCTTGACTCTTCAAAACCTTACCCACGCCTTTCGATATGCCGTGAAAGGGGAGTTTCACGAATTTCTTACTATTAGTTTCTATCGGAGTTAAGGTCGTAGAATTTCTTACGTAAAGCCTATGTTGGACTTTCTTAAGCATGCGATCGACTTCTATAGAAGAGTAACCGTTATAAATAGCGACGTTTTTTATGAATTTAAGTTCTGTGTTAAATCTACTTCTACTTAAAGGGAATTTAACCAATCTATTAATTAAGAAGCTAATCGCGTAGTTGTTTCTGTTTATTTTCACCTCAATACAATCTATTTGCTACGTTCTAAAAGTCGGATCATAATAATAGGGAATCCGGTTGATTTCTTCGTCCTCCTCCTCCACATTCTTTAAACTTACGTAATAGGGCCCCAAGGCCCAATACCTTCCTCGATACTCTACAGCGATTTCATTAAAAGTTACCTTTTTCTTCGGTTTAGGTACGATGCAGTTCATGATGGCACACAGTGACGGAGGAATTTTGACTGGACAAAGGTTAACTTCAATAACGGTATTAATTCGTGAAACTCATACCTGTTGCACTTTGTAAACTGAAATTTTGATTCGATATTGCCGAAATGTAGTGTTTGACGTTAAGCGAGTTCTAAAACGTCCAACTGAAAGATGGGATAAAATATCAAATTGGCTGTAAAATTAATAGCAAGGACTGTGGCGTAGTGTGGCAAACAACACATAAGTATCGGCACCCTCCGCCCCACACAAGTTTAATTTATTATATAGTAATATAATAATTAGTCCGGGACGGCCGTTTCGAGGACTCGAATGGTCCTCATCATCAACCGGTGGCTGTAATAATCAATGGATTTTGGTACGTTTTGGTCAGTTTGCTGGATTGTAACTGTGTCAACGGGGAAGCCCGCTTCGCATTCCCAGATGATAAATTCAGGAATATTCACAATTTCGTTAGTAATTTTTCAATTTTAGTAAAGAAAAATACGCCTGGCAACATAGTACGGTAATTGTAATATTGGAATTCTTGAGTAAGAGTTTTATGAAAAATGCTGCCACATTAACTTTTCATACATTTTATAGATACTCTGTATTCTAATTAAAAACATGGATTTCTTCTTAAAATGAACGTTTATTGTTACAAAAAAAAATAATAATAACAGCATTCGATAAACAAACTTTAAATCAAAAGAAATTAATTTGTTTTTTTGTTCTAATTTTATCTTCAAGTCTAATTATTAACTACTATGTACATTAGGAACAATAACTACTGAACCTGTAACATGGAAATTGCTTTTACATAAAATATCTTCAGTTGATAAAAATACTATCGTTTCTTAAATTTTTATTACAAAAATTACTATATTCTAGAACGCGAATCCTTATTTATATAAACTATTTTGGTCTCTAAGAAGGCACCATTTGTTATATAACATAAAATTATTTAGATCACATATTCATTCTTTATTGAGGTGACGTACCCCAAAATTGTACAATGGTTTCTGTGTATTTACAATATAGTATTTTGGTAGTGATCTGGTATTTTTTTATGTACTATTGATAACAAAATAAAAAAATTGCCTTGATTTTTTTCTCTACAAAATTAAAGCAGATTAATACGCCAGAGCATATTTTCGGAATACTATGAAAAGCTTGACTAACACGAGACATTTTTTCATCATATCATCCGTCAATATAATGAATATCGGAAGTTTCCATTGTATTATTCATATATATATATATATATATGTATATAAATATTGTAGAGCGCCCCGATTATTCAAACGACCATTAATAGAGTAATGATATGACGTACACATTATAATATATATTCAAGTGAAGTGTTAATTTAAGCAACTACCTTAAAATTAATCATTTATGCAATTTTTTCTTTAACCAAATATGTTATGCGATACTTACTTTCTTTGGTTACATTTAGTTCGAATAATCGACGTTTCAGTCTACTACTAATGAAATTAATCACATAAATAATTTCAATTCCAGAAACCTAATAAAAGGCTAATAAATGAAGTGCAAAAAGGATCAGTCAGTTGTAATAAATTTGCAAAAATTATTGTCTAAGAAAATTATGCATTAGTCACTTTGCTAAATAAATAATTAACTTCAAATACTTGAAAATTTCTAGAAATTTGTTTGGTTAAATAAAAATAATATACGTAATTTGATACCTAAGACTGCAGCAGTTGTTATATTTATGTACGCAGTGTATCCTGAAGATAGATGCCGAAATTTGCTGGATTGGTGTAAATTCAGCTCTAGATATCTTTTATATCTTTATATCGACAATATTAATAAAAATATGAATATCGAAGTGTTTTAGCACTAAAAAACGAATTTAAACTCATTGTGTAACGATGCAACTAAAATTTAAATATTCGACGGACGTATAAGCTTTCTTCCTTCCCTAAACTTAATATTAATACAATAGATTTACTGCCTCAGAAATATAAAAATCTTAAGATATAGAAAATCACATCTCGTCTTTCAAGCGGACAATCATTTCCGTTCCTTACCGAACCAAAACAAAATTAATCTTGAATGTTTTATTCAGCAGTCGGTTTTTAATTCTTCAAGATGTAGTTTAATACTATATGTAGGGCAAAGTGAGGCAAATTGACAAAATGTCAATTATGCAATTTCAGAACAACTTTACTCACTGCAAAAAAAACATTAAATTATAGAAAAGAATATAATAGTAAGAATTATGTAACCAAGAGAATGTTTTCTTTTTTTATATATCTCAGGGTTAAATAGCCTTAAAGTCTTGTATTTAAGGGCTTTGAATTCCACTATTAAAAGCTCAGATACTTTAATGAGGTTGCCTGTATTTACGATAAATAATTAATGTTAGCTGGAAGAAATTTCAATTTTAAAAGAAAGCTATTCTCTCTCAATGCTACTTTGCAATCACTGTTGTAACTCGCGTAATTTCAAGACATAAAGAAAAAATGTTCGCAAGATGATTTTCTCGTCAATTTACCATACTTTCCCCATACATCTTTCGTAAAAGAACGTATAAAAATCCAAAGACATTAAGGTTGGTATCTCTTTAACATGTACGTAAATCAGTCTCTAACGCGCATGTTCCATATCGACGATCTCCTAGTACCTACGGTCGGACGGGCTACGGAACTGAATTTAAATTTATTAATCTGCACTTTCGTTCCTAAATTCTCTTGAAGATGGCGCAGTTCGGAGGTGTCCACATATCCGCCGTGAACATCGAGATACATTAGAGTAGGGATCCTCTTCAGCTGCAATAGGGAATGGTAGGATATCTGATAACATCGGGACAGAGCGAGGAAATTCAGCTCTTGCAACGACGTGAGGTGGCGTACGGCATCGCTAGTCAGGCTAGTACTATCAGATAAGTCCAATTCGCGAAGACTCGGACAACACGAGACTAGCTTCAAGATATGATCGTCGTTTAGGAGTTTGCGACAACCCGAGATATTCAATCGGTCTAGACACTCCGGCAGATTCGTGCAGATATACTGAATAGAGGCCGCATTTAAATAAGTCCAAGCTAAGTTTAATTCGCGTATGTTCGTACAATTCCCTAACAGATGCTGGAGTCCTTCTACATTAATACCTTCCACCATCGCTAAATTAACCACTTCTATATCTTTATTCAATGATAAGGTTTCAAACACTTCAGGAGATACTGTAACATGTTCTAAACTTAGCTTCTTTAAACGTCTGCAACGTTTGAATAGTTCGCTTAAAGTCTTACAGCTCGCGGTCACCATGCTTAAGTCTAGTAGCAATAGACGTGATTTGAAATCTTCACTGAAGGCGCGACATCCTGGCAATATTCCCGGGGATGCGATTTCTGCTTGGGCAAGGCGCAATATCATCACCTGCCGACTGAGGATCTGGCCTAATGCGCCTGGTTGAAGTTGTCGCCCGCCTAGGTCCATTCGAGACCATAAGCTTTCATCTTGGGTTAATCGGTACCAACGCTTGCACACCAAAGCGGCGCTATTCAGTATACGCTTTGGAAGGAAGTGAAATATATGTAACACCATCTCATCGCTAAGTTCTTCGAAATGATCTGCAAAATAGTGAAAATAAGCCGTTTTTCAAATATTTAATGACAATAAAGATTGATCAATACCTACAGTTATTTATGCATTAAAAAACAAATATTCGTGTAGTTTATTCTAACGGCTGCGCGAAATGTTACGCTGCAAAACTGCGGGAATAGGTATACATGAACTATTAGTGCGACGACGCTTTTCACGCTAATGGACCAAACTTCCTCTATGGTGAAATGATGTTGGAGTACCTTTCCTCCAAAGGTTTATGATAAGGTTTAAACTGGAGGTCGTACCCACCAGCATAAAACTTGTCCCTGATTCTTTTCAAGTCATTGTTTAAGATGATTTTTTGAAATTGCCGATGACCAACACATTAAACAAAATTTTTTTATTAACCTCAGCAACATTGCCTTTTCTATCTTGAAGTTTTTTTGTTGACCTCCATACCTTACGCATATGTTTTTCTTGGCTTATTTCCTTCTAATAGGATGTATGGCATAAATACTTGACTATTCAACATCGCAGGGTTGTTGTTGCAGTACTACGTTTACTACCTCAAATACTTCAATAAATAGTTTTTCTTTTCTTAGTGCATTGTCCAGTTTTCGATATAAACAATTATATTTCTAAATATATGACAAACATTAAAGGAACCTAGCTGCCATTACAACAATTGTATCCTTGGATTATATATGTTACTATTATTATTGGAAATATCCAGCAATGTTTACAATAATCTACCTAAATAAATGTTATATTGAAAACGTATGAAATAGTTCTTGGAGTAATTAAGACACATATAATGACATTTCAACAAACTTTTAAAGTTTTCTCAATACTTACTTATTATAGTCATGTCATTAGCTGGCGTTTTCCTAATTACCATTTCCCACTCTTCCTGCGTTATCTTCTTTAATGTCTCTTTCGACAACATCGACTGTAAAACAGCCAGCTTCAACAAAATCCATCATAAATTCGAAGGACAAAAATAACGTGCATATACCTGTTTACCATTGGTCCCATTTTCATCGCCACAGTCCTTCTCATCATCCGAACCACATTCTGATTCACTATCCGCCAACAAACTGACACCATAATCTAGAACATCGTGCAGTGACAATGAACTTCGCGCCAAGCTCCAACGTTCCTTGACAGGCGATTCATATCGAGCTCGTTTACTGGAAATTTGAAAAGTAAGCATTGCAGTAGAAATCGTTATATGCTTAAATATATTTAACAAATTAATCGGGGTACGTTCTTGATGGAATATTTCTTTGTAACATTGCTAACTTACCGGGATGGTGATCTATCCATATTGCTGGAGTTTATATCTAACGGTTTTAAGACATCATTGGCGATCATTCCCACTCAATTTGAATTAAATGTTAATTTATAAGCTTCTGATTCACACTCATTCACATGTTCCTTTTGCAATGAAAAATTTCCCTCCAAGAGAATGAATTTAGCGGGTAATCATATTTATCGTGTTCTTATCGGTATTGCAGGAATTTGTGATAAATACAGCTTCTAGGAGGATCTAAGCTGTTCGTTTTAATTAGTGAATTGAAAAACAACATCGGATAGATAAAAAAATAAAATGCCTGTTGGGTTTAAATTATAAATTAATAATTAAATGAGTACCTGTTATGGTTGTTTAGACCTATACAGAGACCTGTAATGATGTAATATTGTCAAAATCCTTTAAGAGATGTCTCTAGGAGTCTCTTGGCTTAATACAATGAAAGAGGCTGTTATTAATAGATTTGAATAATACATAAATAGTTTTTGGACTACTGACGAATATGGTGCGTTTGTACACATATATTAATAACTTATATCGAGCTTAAAAGATGATGCAGTCTTATTTGTTGGATCTTCCGTAATAACTCCGATTTCTCCCGCACAGGAGGCGTTTTTGTAACTGGACTCTACGCATATTAAAAGAAATTGTTTTTACGCTCAGATTAAAACGTATTCTTTATTTAATTTACACATGCACGCAGAAATCTAGATATATTAATATCTAACATCGCAGATACCTAGATATACTACGTTAGCGCCATTCTTACCAAAGCCAAGTATCCAAAATTACAGATACCTAAATAATTAACCTTGGGGCTGGGAAATAATTATGAATAGTGCATCATTTAATAGATGTCGCCGGTAGTACCACCTAATTAAAACAAACTTCATTTGACCCATTTGTATTTCAAAATGCAGCTTCTTTTGCGATTTTTCTGCGAATTCTAATGCTTTATTCCTTCGGATATATTAAAGAGGTTAAATAATAGCGGTAGTTACAACTAAGCCTGAAGAAACGAGCTGCGCTTCTAGAAATTAGCAAAGACTAGACAGACTCGTGTCTATTCGTTTCATAAGAAAGGGTTCGTGTTGCCTACCGGTTTCCTCGGGAGTCGACAAAACACGAGTCTGTCTAGTCTCACCTAATTTGTTAAGCATACGGAAAGTGTACTCGTTTCTGCAGGCTTAGTTACAACTGAATGTTGAACAGAGTCGAGTGAATTACAAAAAACTATATAATTTATATAAAAAATCGGTCTTTATTCATAAGAAATAAGCACACTTGGTACATAATCACTAAATACTTGACAACATGAACGTTGTATTCAGTAAAAAAAAATAAACAAGTCAGAAATAATCCGTTTTCCAGTAGTGACGAAAGAAAGTACATAGTAATAACGAAAAAAGAAAAAAAAAACGTAATCAACAGAAAAAGAAATTATAATAAGAAGTTCGTCTTTCGACGACAATATGGGGTAGTTTGTTACAGTAATAGTACAGAGTGTATGTAGTAACGAAAGAAAAAAGAAATTGGTACAATAGATGGCACACGCACAGCTATTATAGCTGTGTCTCGAGAATTTGGTATCCTGTGTATAGTAGTAGTAAATAGCAAATACATATTACAATATGAAGATTTTTCGAAAAACAAAAAAAAAGTAATACATTTTTCTCATTTAGTCATCAGCGTATCGTTTATTATAATCAATCAATGAATTATAGTTTTCAATTATTACAAATCGTAGTAATCATAAATTGAATAATAATAATAATAATAATAGTAATTATCATTGTTCTTATTACTTCCTTCTTCTTCATTTGCATTTGTTTTTTTTATTTTTTTTTGTCTCTTATTTTATTCAATTTTATAGTAATCAGATTCTTATTTTTATCTTTTTCATCGTTATTATTATTTTTATTACAACAGTGTTTGTACTGCTTGGTAAATGCTAGACAGTCTCACGTAACACACTCACCATTTGAGCATATCAAAATCATATAAAAAATATCCTTCATCACATATGGACTGAACCTGCAGGTACGCTCTTATCCTAGCTCTTAGAGTAGTTATCACAATATTGCAACGAACCACCTATGCTCTCAAAAGGTCGCATCCGATACAGAAGGTGCTGTGGGATGGTTAGCGTAAGGTACAATTTTTTTTTGCTCCATTTTAACCGTAAAGCAAGCATGATATTACAACATAAATAACATAAAATCGATAATTTAATCACAATGTAAATCAACAGGGCTATGGGTAGTAATAATAGCGTGCAAAACGAAAGACGATCGTACAAGTAGAATAATAAAACGAAAAGCCTTTTATACCGTAAGATCACTCTTTAGCATGCAAAACAACTCAAATAATTTCGCAACCGATGTTGCAATATTCATATTCTAAATAAATATTGCGGAATAAGTAGATTATACATATTATATGGGTGCATAAATAAGGGAAGCGAAGGTATTTTCATGTGAATTGAGATTACATTACTTGGAATAATATTTAAATATAAGTAAAGTGTTGATGTTGAAAATTTCTAATTCGACAGTTGTCAAATTGTCATACAAAGAGAATGCTTTTGTTTTCCTTCGCAGATGAAAAAACCCAGCTATATATAACCCATTATTCCAATCCATCCAAATAAAATTTCCATTTTGGATGAAAGCAACTGAAATAGAAACTCCTCTTAGCAGTTTAGGTCAATAATTTCCTTTTACTAAATATGCTTAAATCTACACGATTGAGGTAAAACTCTTGAAAATCATTAAAATGTTATTTGATACAAATAAGAATTTCCTAATAAAAAGTGAATGTAATAAATAGTACGTGGTATGAAGCAAATTAATTCATTGCATTGCCTCTTTGTGTATAGTGATGTAGATTTTTAATAGGATTCGAGAAATATATCAATGTAATCAATTGTATAGTACGTATTAATCATGATTTAAGTCGGAGGCGAAGAGTGAAAAATAGCTACATAGCAAAATTGTAAAAGGAAACTGCATATTTTTCATTTTTCTTCTCGGAAAGAAAAAAAATAGCACCTTACATTCCGTTCACCTTCGTACAGTGATACCCTCTTTATCATCGGGGGGTCATTAAAAGAAATAATAATAAGAAAACAGTCAAAAAGCAACTTCTCTTCTCGACGAAATTAAACATCGAATAATCGATGTTCATTTTCAACCGTCTTCAACCGCTCGGGCTCGGAATAGCTGGCGTCGAGGTCGGCGGTACAAGCATCTGACGCGCCTTCAAGCGTCTCTGCAAAAGGATGCTCTCACTGGGCGGGCTCAGGCCGTGCGGCGGCGGTTCTTGCGGATACACGTTGGGTCGTTCCAAATAATCCAAGCACATGCTGAAATGCTGTTGGACGACCCGATTTACCGCCATGGCGCTCTCAGCGAATTGCGACAATTCGCGAGCCGAATTGTTTTTTTTTATAACTGCTGGAGTCGGAAGCGGCATCGAGTCACTCGCACACCTTAACCATGGATGGTTAAGGACGTCAGCGGCACTCAAGCGGTCACTAGCGCTCTTCACGAGCAACTTGGAGATTAGATCCTTCGCCTGGTTGGAGATGTGTCCCCATTCCGGTTCGGGGAAATCGTAACGGCCCTCCTGGATGCTTTGGAAGAGGAGCTTTTGGCACGCCTCACAATTGTCGCCGCGCTCCCAGCCGCAATCGGCGCCGCATTTCCCGTAGAATGGCGGATATCCGCACAGTAGGATGTAGGTGATGACACCTAGCGACCATAGGTCGCACCGTTTGTCATACGCGACCGAATCGGAGTCGCCGATGAAGGCCTCGACGACTTCCGGTGCCATGAATTCGGCGCTTCCGACGGGGGTGAGTAGTTGAGGCGTCGCCAGCGGGCTGCAGACGCTTGTCTGGAACCGTATGCCCGAGCCCAGATCCAGGTCGCAGATCTTGATTGGACAGAGGCTCTCGCGTTTGACGCACAGGATGTTCTCCGGCTTCAGATCACGGTGAGCGATGCCCTTCGCGTGCATGAATCTCAAAGCCGACGCTACTTCGCGTACTATCTCGGCGGCAGCCGCTTCACTGAAGTATTTATATTCTTGGATGCGACGTAGTAATTGGCCACCGTTTATCTGCAAATTCATAAGAAAGAAACTTTATTATGGAATTATTTGCACTTTATAATTGAATATATTAATTTATTTTCTCTGCAGGGTCGAAGAAAGCTTAATATTAAGTTTTCCTGTGGTGCAAATTTCCCTCTGAACTTGCACTGTGCGTATTCACGTTATTATTAGTTTATTCATCGCTCCAAAGTTTCTACATAGTCAGCGTTGTCAACCTGTGCTTTGGATTGGTGATTTATGGGTATAGAATACAGAAAAACAAGTGGGAGGAACAAAAGATATCAAAAATTTTACATCACTTGTTGATCAATTAATTCTGAATCATTGTTTTCGTGTCCCACATATTTTGAAGTAATAAAAACCTAATATGTCACGGTGGAATGACCTCCTTTTTGAGTATTAAAAAAAGCTTTCACGGTAAATATTATTGAGGCATACTTTTGTTTACATCACGTTGAGGTGTTGACGCCACGTTGCCAAACCGGCAGCCTTCGTTTATTTTTGAAAATAAAAGACATTATTTCAAGGTTATTGTTATGTTTATCTATTTTTTTTTGTCGTATTTTTTGCAGCTAAGCCATTCTTTCTTCTTGCCAGTTCCGAAAGTGAACCCAATCAATTTTTTTTTATTAATCGTTTTTCGATTAGATATAATAACAATAATTGTTCTATTAACTACATAGTTAAGTGAGCGTTTGTTATGGTTATAAAAAAATTATCGATAAATAATAATAATAACCATCACTGTAGATAATTTATTTCGGTAGCTTATAACCTTGTTATTTACAGATAAGGCATTATGAAGTGGTTTTTAGTCATACTTACGTCCTCTAAAAAATAAAGTTATGCAAACTCAAATCTAAATAAATTATTTTAGCACTAATTTACAAAGATAAAACTCTTTTTTTCCTAAGAACAAAGTAATGACTAACATTTAGAGCAAGACTTTATTTTATTTTAAAGCAATGATGTAATGGATCTAATAATAATGGACTTATAGCAATAATTAGTGCAGTAATTTAATTATGCATTTTCTCATCGTGTGATGCTACTTACTAGTATTATAATGCAAGCATAGCATTCATTGTAAACGAACCTTTTCGAAAACCAAATAGAACTTTTCCTCGTCCTCGAAGTACTCGGTCAACTGTATGATATTGGGATGACCTTGGCAGTGATGGAACGTCTCGACTTCGCGGAAGACCCGGGCCCGCGCGTGTCCCGGCACTTTGTCGATGATCTTGACGGCGAACTCCTGGTCCGTGTACATGTTGACGCACGTCTGCACGCTAGCGTACGCGCCTTCGCCGAGGATCTCGCCAGTCAACTTGTACAGGTCCTGGAAACAGCTGGACACCAGCGACGAGCCGGTGCGCTTCTTCTTGCGGCGCTTCCTCTTAGCCTCTTCCTTGCGCCGCTCCAATTCGCGCTCGCGCGTCGCCGCGTCCATTTGGTCGCCGCTGTCCGAACCGCTACCCCCACCACCGTTACAATTTCGACCATCTCCTGGAAACCAAGGAAAAACGCGAAAAATGAAAACTTTGATCTGACTATAGGGGAAATCACATTCAGAAACGCTAAAGCGATCAGTATATACTATCAGCACCATAGAAAATGATTAATTAGTATGGGACGTTTGTGGATTTTTCATTGTCCCGGTGGTATTTGCTTTATCAGAAGAAATTAGCACGAAGACAGAAAACTTAATTCTTTAGGTGTCCTTAATATATATATACATTATTTTTAACTAAACGAATAAAATATTTCTCGGCCCGCAACAATTCTTAGATCCATTTGCTTATTTTTATAAAAAAATAAAATCTTAACCGATCTTCACATTATATTTCTGCATTTTGGAAAGTTTTCATCAAATCTCAATTTGTAAGAAAATTACGCATGTTATACAAAAAAAGATCGCATGCCAAGCTTTCCTAGAATTTCTTTTTAAAGATCAGCGTCCAAGAATCGATGAAACTATTACGGTCCCCGAAAGAAAAATACATATATCACTATTTGTACCTTTTCCCTAGAGTATTCTACGCGTTTCCAATACGGCCGAGGTGAATATACGTCTTTGAATTGCTTCCAAAAATGTCCATACGTTAACGCCTACGGGATCGAAAATACTCTAAGGGGAGTTATTTTCGTTCCGATCTACCTACTGAAACCTACCCAACGCGGATATTAATAACGTTTAGGTGCGCTTTAACCCGGTTTCTTTGTTTTCGAACGTCGTCCGTTGAAATTTTGAAACGTTTGAAATTGAGGGAAATATCGAGGATGGTATGCTTGTGTTTGTATAATTGATGAAGTGGGGATTTGCAACTTTCGTATTACAAAAGTTGTTCTGGTTATTGAAATACTTTAGCTAGTCGACATGGTGGCGCGATTTTCAATTTTTAATTTTCAAAATTTCCAATCCAATCCACCAGATAAATTTCCTATTTTTTTTTGTTTTATCTAGTTACATGTTAAACAATAAAGCAGTAGTAATAAATAGAAGTTTACGCGCTGAAAGAACAATAAGTACGGGTCGTTTCAATTGCAAATGAACCATAGTGTTGCATTGTGACACAATCACTCGCATACCTTTTGTTAAACAAAAGCGAAACAATCAGAGTCTACCATCAACCTGGAAACACTGATGACATCTGATGGTAAAACAAACAAAATAGGCTAAATTAAAACAAAACAATGAGAACTTGCGGAATTCGATTTAGGTTAGTCTGTTATTACGGCAACTATGTACTGAAGAAGGAGAAATATAATTTCTGAGAAAATAAATTGTTTTTTTTTGTTTTATATCGTTGCAAAATATCTTAATAAGAGTTGTAGAATAGGGAATAGGGGAAATGGGACTTAGAATTAAGTAACTAATGGAAGATACTTTTGTAATAGGTTGATACTAACAACACTTATCGTAACAAAAAATCGGAGTTAAATATAATCGGGATTACTACTCAATATTTCATAAATTTCATTTGAAACCGCGTCATAATCTAGTCTTATCTCAACAATTGTTTCTGATACATATTAATCACCAAAACATTCCATATACGCAGTGCCAATCTTCTCATCGGTGATAAAGTTCGCAGTATTGGGAGATTTGCATTCGAATATCGCGAAATTCTGGGCTCTCCTGTACTTTTTGACCTTGAACATTTTGGCCGCGAATGCCAACCGCGGTTTGTGCGAACGAGGATAGATGGTACGTCAACAATGAACTCATATTTGGCGGATCAGGTGATCGCTCCTGTAAATATTTATCAATCTGGAAGCGCTTTTTCAAGCGAGAATAAGCGACGCCAAAAAACCGATGTAGTTTATGGATGGTTCTGAAGGGGAAAGAGAACTTCCAAAATAAACGTTATTGTTTGTTCATCGCGAGTTATTTATGGAATCGATAAATAAATAAATTAAAGAAGGGATTGTGAAATATAAACATGGGGGAAATGACGGTGCAAATGAATTTTATGCGATTTTGTGATTTTTTAATTTAATCTTATTGCCCTATTTTGTTTGTGTTGTGCCACTCTTCATGACTTGATTCTCCGTTAGCGGTAATGCGCCATGTGTTCTTTGTACTCTTATTAAATATAAAATTATTCGCTGTTATATGTTTGGTAGAGAAGTACTGCTTTATATCTATGTAAATACACCGTTTGAAAAAATTATTTCTTGTTTGATTTGCGATATAAGGTACTCGAGGTATTATAGATAAAAGAAATAAAAGCATTAGTTTGTCGTTCGCAAGGATTGGTTACGTCTGGTTGAATAGGGCGTTATCAAACATCTGCGGCAGTTATTGATTTTACACATGAGTATATTTAGTACATTAGAGAATTAAGGACTGCGTGGCAAAAGAGGCCTGTTTGGAGGTAGAGGCTCGTGTGGCGATAGGGGGATAGAAGTCTGCGTAGTAATACAATCTTGCATGGCAATAAAGGCCTACGTGGCAACACAAGCCCAGGAGGGAATAGAGGTCCGTGTGGCAATATAAGCCTGTGTAGCAGAGGAAGCCAGAGTGGCAATAAAAGCTCGTGCGGTAATAGAGACCTACGTAGCAATAGTCCGTGCGGCAATAGGAGCCTGTGTGATAATAACCAACGTGGCAATGGACACCTATGTAGCAGTAGCCAGTTTGGTAAAAGCCTGTGAGACGATGGAGTATGATGGTGTGCCCGCACTTTATGGTTGTGTGTCATCTATGACTAATGGGAGCGATGAGTAAAGTTCGCCGCTTTCTGTGCGCTTCACGAAATTAGCAGAGACTAGGCAGACTCGTGTTGTCTACTGGTTTGTCCGAGAGTCGACAAAACACGAGTCTGTCTAGTCTGCTAATTTCGTGCAGCGCAGGGAACATAGTGATGGGCCAGGACCCACGCCTGTACCTGTTTGCCTCGAGTCAAAACGCTGAAAGTTAACTGAAGGATAATCGGCCGATTTCGTGAGCTGTTCGAATTGTGCTTTAGTTAGCCAAGGTGCAGTAAATACGTCAAATAGAATCACATTATCCGTATATATCACCTAATCATTATTATGCGTTATCATCAGATTAAAATTTTATACGATTGCGTTCAAAGAAAGCGAAAGTAAACATCCTATAAAGGCTCATATTTCAAACGTAAAGTGAACGCAAACAATACTCGCCGACACACAACCATTACTCACCGAAAATATTTTCAAAACATGCAATAACTTTTACATTACTAACGCATAAGTTAAGCCACGATTTCTCAAACAATAAAACGCTTACTTTTCAACGATGACTCATTCTTTCAATTAGTAAAATTACGAATGTTGCTTATTGCACGTTTAAAAAAAGCTACACGCATAAACAATTATCTGTTAGAATAAAAATAACATAAGAGGATTGTTGAATAGCATCGGATGACGTTAGCCAATCTATCTTTACCAATGAAGGACAAGGTAGATGGTATCTTCCCTTCTGTAAACGAACGTAGAAAAAGCACAAAGAAAAAAAGGGGCAGGTGAATTTTGCAGACAAAGGAAGTTATTTCTTACGTCGGTTAAACGCGTAAATTAATCTAGATAGGTTACGCAGCTTTCTTGCGAGAAACAGAAATAACGAAGGGAAAGTAAAGTGGCCATTTGCATAATGTGCATGCGTCTAAATTAATTATTAATTGTATCCCATTCCTGAATTGAATTTATTGCGATTCAAACTATTACGGCAGGTGTCTGTGCGCTTTCATTCATACAACATACCTTGTAAACAGGTTTAATTGCGTCATGTCAGGATCTTACTATTGAAGAAATAAAATTGATAAATTAGTTTCGTAAGCTAGAAGATTTAGAAGATGTTTGTAAAACGCTAAATTCACTATCAACAAAATACGATAAAAGATACAACCTTTAATTTTTTTTGTGAGAATTGCACCATGCATGTTATCTCATACATACGAATTTTGGTGTATATGGTGTAATAACTAAGATATTGTTAAAAAAAAAGAAAAACAAGGACGGACAATAATTGTTATTGTGGAATGAAGCAATTTATGAAAAGTTTTCAAACAAATGTGCAGAAACAAATAATACGTGACCATTTGGTCCGATGACCCAACTCGTTGATTTCTTATAGTTGCAGATAAACCCTGACCTGCATCTTCTATTTTTCTCAACTAGAAATAAATAAACAATCCTACAACGGACGCCGAATTTCCATTACACAAACTCATTTTACATGACAAAAGACAATTTTTTACAATTCACAAGATATTTTATCTTTGTAAGTAGCGTTTTCATGGCTATACAGGATTTTCTACTCCACTTTGAAGAATTTTGCCAAATATACTGAAGCCCCGGATGGAGTGTCTGGAGCGCTTGTAAACTTTCTTATTTTTGATTTTCTTTTTAACATTCTTGGTTAACAGTTCGTCTTATATTGGAATGTTGGAATATTGGGGTCAAGCTTGATATAAAACATACAGGGCGTTATAAAAACTTCGAAATGCGAAATTCTTCTTAAGCAAAGATCACTAATTATTAATTTGTACCTATATTGTTGTTAAAGTTCTTGAATAGGAGCAAATTAAAATGCACAACCAAATTTTAAAATAAAAGCCAAGTTAAACGCAATTTTCAGACATCTTCGATAAAAATAAAATTGATGATGAAACATTTTAAATTTTTACAACGCCTTGTAAGTTTCTTTCCCCAAATTTGCTCACTGTATTCAACAAACAAAATAAGCAAAACAATTGATAAAGATTGCCTGAAAAAAAATATTTGCAAGAGGGGGGCCACCCCATTGTATAATCTAAACTCTGAAGGCCTTAAAATGATTCACAGTTCTGGTTATCAAATGAACAGTACGAAAATCGATGCTTTCCATTACATCATTTGAATTTGTAATTTGTTCCGTGACAATAAGAATGTGGCTTTAGCCGTGGTACATGAAATTGGCCGTTTCAGAAGATTTGTGTCGTTTCCTCGTACGATGTGGGATAATAAAATAATTAAATTAAATTTCCAGCTTTAAGTGCGGCAAAAACGAATATTTCGTTACTTCCTTTTTAGCTCGCTTATCATTTTATTTTTTATTAACCTGATGCGTAGTATTCACACAAGAGGTAGAGCTGACCTGATGGAAACCTCAATTTATGCGATTGTGTTATCTACACACCGCAATTTTTGTGCATTCTTCGCAGTTAAGAAAATTCTCGAAAATTTAAATGGTATTTACCTTCGTTTCTAATGAAAAAGATAAGAACGTAGATTCTTTAAACCATTACAACTTTCATTAAAATATTTGAGCGATTAAAAGGTGCAAAATTTAATTATTTTATACGTTGGTATAAACGGCTGAACTAACATACGTCGACTTCGATATTTAATTATGAAGTTTACCAGCTGGCGTTATTTAACCATAAACAATCACTTACACCTCTCTAAAATAACGAAATTTGCCGCTAATCGCTATTATCTTGCTTCTTTCATACAATTTTATAAGGAATACCAACAAAACGATGTAATTCGACCAAACTGTACCGCTTTTGTCAAGCTCCCGTTTAACCTTCTAGAGTGGTTTAGAAGATTACGCCACTTTTTTTCGCGGCTATCGACGCCTTCATTTAAAGTCTAGAAGGTTCTCGATGGCTATCGGTGTTTCGAAGGAGAGAGAAGGAGAAAATGGAGAAAGAGAGAGGCATAAAAACAACCGTACGTGTGCATGGAGAAGCGACGTTAACGATCTGAGGCATTTCTTCTGTACATTGGGAGTTGAATGGGAATCGTTTAATTAAGAATACATATTTATGAATATCGGGAATTCAGTATAATTTAGCGGTTTTTGCAATGTGATAAAGATCTGCAGCCTAACTACGATGCCAGTTCACAAGATTATGCAGAGCAACATCTTTTCTTTTTTGATTGGGTTGCAACTTATTGTACACTATTGCGCATAAATTCTTACCCAATGTAATTGATTGTTGTGCTTCGCGGTATTTCAAATGAACAAAATGTTTCCCGGTGTTTTATCAGTAATTAATAGTCTTCAATTCAATCATCAAAGTTAATGAATACTGAATTATAAACAATATGTTTTCCAACAAAATAGCGTAAATAAAGGAAAAAGATTGAAGCAATATCTGTTGTGTTTGTTGAAATTACACCATATGCATGCAGGTGGGCGAAGCAATATTTTTTCAAAAAATTACAATAAAAACAATCTAGAACATTCTCGAACTATCATGTCTAAAACCAAGATTGTGTAATAGTTAGACTCATTAGATTAGCTGTTGCTGTTATCTTTCATAGGTGCAAGCTAAGCAGAAATCAAGAAAATAAACATCAAGATAAAGATTATCTCCCGAACGAAAATTAAATATTTACCGTGTACATCAACGCAGCAGAGCCTTTCTAAAGGATATACCGTATGACGGTTTTTACATTGTGATAAAAAGCATCTGTGGCCGAATATGTAGTATCTATATAAATAGAGGGATTGATATCTTGTTAATTTGATATGTACACACATGGAATGTATACGAATAATATAATAACAGCCTTCATTGAGGAGGTATTAAGTTAAGCACATATTTAGCTTCTCGCCATGAAAATAAAAATAAAAAAACAGTGAAAAAGGAACTATTTCCATTGTTGATTAAACATGCTGGATAATTGCATTATCCTTTGAAAACTTCACAAACAATCCCAGATAAATCCCTCGCGCCAATTGGCTTAGATATTAGTAAGAGTATTGACGCATTTCATAATAAACTGCTGAGTTTTAAGTCAACAGAGCTACCATGTTTTTTCTGTTTGATTTTCGTTTTTTTTTTTGAGGTTGAATACGCAAACCTGTCTTAAAAAATAAACATATCCAATCGAAATGTAAATATATTCAACAGGATAGAAAAATCTTGGTGCGAGAGTATGGGTAAACATAATCAACATTCAAGAGTCGGTTTAATTAATAAATATACGAGAACCGGTTTTTTTTTACTATGCGGAGGTTGTTATATAGCGAGGCCCAGATGTTTTTGAACGTTGGAATTGGTGTTTTTAATCTCGGTTCGCTTACGCGTTTAAAAATGTTTTCGATTTCATTTTGCTCTAAATCGCAATTAAGATTCTACGTACCGCTTCCTCCACAGCATTCTTTATCTTCGATAATCTTCTCAACCATCTTTTACCAACGCTAAATTCTCGATTCTTCCTTTTTCCGAAAATGGAAAAAAATACCAATCTATATCTTTTCGAATATCCTCGAAAATCGCACTGGAATCTCTCTAATCTTCGCCGTTTGTGGTTCAGATTCTAGGCCCACTCGATTCTCCGAAACACTATCGGCGCCTATCTCCGCTTCTCAAATATACTTTGAGGGAAGTTTCGACGGAAAAACAAAAAACAAACGAGGAACTTTACGGATCCGCAGCTATCTTCCCATGTTGTTCTCACTCTGTTCGTCACCTTCAACCGACTAGCGGCTTGTCGATCGCGATCGTCTCATTCTATGCTCGCACCGTCACGTAGACTGTGGCGTGCGTCTGCGCCATTGGTTTGTTTTCGACGTTTCCCCTCCACCTCACCCAGCACTAGTCGAAGCGGAATTTTATTATCTTTTTTTCTTAATATTAAATTAAAGATGGCCATGGACGATCCACGATATTCTGTTGTTGATTGGGTGTATCTATAGCATTTTGAGTCTTAATTTGTAAATTTAATAAATACGATTCCCCTTCGCGAATGAATCTGTAGTTATATGCAGTCTACTAAAATTTCAAGCAAGAAAAAGAAGAAGTTATGTTGAATGTATATGCGAAACATGTTAGAACTTGCTACGTTTTAGTTTGTGCATTATCGTCATTAGAGCTGGTATTCCGGACGTTCCAACAGGACTGAACCCGTTGTACTAAACACATACTTAATCAAACTGCTGAATGGGCGAAGATAATATTAGCAGCGACCGCCGATCGGCGATGCATGTGTCTGCAGTTAGTTTTATTTATTTAGCTCTTGCGTTGCGTAGTAATGTCGAAGACTATTTTAATTGTAACGATAGATGTCCAACGATCTTTCTCAATATATAAGAGTAGTTTTTAAGTTTCAGGTAGGTGTATTAGAAGCTTTAATTGAGGCAACATTTTACAGAATCAACCATTCATTATTATAGTAACTGATACTTGAAAGTCCATTGTAGTGCTTAGTATCATAGCTTACTAGACGAAAAGTTTCATCATCCCTATATACCCTGAAGTCCTTTTTTTTTATTTATAGATTTTAAGGAATACCACAATAAAACAAAAAAAAATCCACTAAACGCTTAAATTCTAAATGCTTGCCAAGTAGATACGAAATGCAAAAAAAAAATAGATGGAAAGTTTCAACATATATCTTGAGATAGTTCTATCTATTAATAATATTCATAACTCCGTATTAGGATAATAGAATAATAATTCAACACATTGCTGTTAATTAGAAAATTCAAAACATCAGATCATATGATCACTATTTACAAATTCTTAATTCGATAACATCTCGTATCTGATTTACATATTTGGCAACGAGATTTCGAACGCAAACCGAACCAAGTATGCCGTTCATTAATTAGAAAATAAATATTAATAAAAAAACAAGTACGTCATTGGCGGATCCAAACGAACGCATTTATCAAATCCAACGCAAAGTTTACATTAGTTGGTTCGTAGGTTCCCATCATGCCGAAGGTTTGAGAGTTGTATGGTCTATTGTTCGGTTTCTGGCAAGTTCCACGTCAGCGGTAACATGTCGGGCGAGAGAGAGATAAATGAGGAGCGATAGAGTCGCGTGTTGTATAGGAGCGATTCGAATAGGATAACACGCGAAACCACGTCAATGTAATTTTAGCAGCATATCAAAGTTGCTCTCGCTTATTCTATGTGTCATACGTAAGTTGGCATTAGCATTTAAATATTTAAACACTGATGCAAGTATGTGGCGTATTATGTAGTACCTTTAGCGTGTAGAGACTGAAATGACCTTATGTACATGCACACATGCTTTCGATAAGATGAAATGCTGTTTCAGATATTTAGGTGCATTTGGTGCTCGTAGAGCTTTGCAATACATTACTCCGTTTCTTATTTAAACGGATCAATCGAAAAAAATCGAAAAAGAATAAAACGCTGGTTTTTTATTCAACAAATTGAATAAGAATAATCTTAGAAAGGTAAAAGTTACTTCTTTTTTTACCTATGTTGACTATCTTCTCCGCCACTGGATCCAGTCACCTTTGCCCAAAATTCATAGTTTGTTTGTGCAATTTAGCTTCATGTCTTGGAGTTGCTTCGTGAATATAACAACCAGGCTTCATTTCACTTCTTGGGGGAAACTCGCTTTTGGTGGAGATTTATTATGGTTCAAAGAAGATCGATTAGTTGTTTGGCTGATAGAAAAAATTGCTTAAGCCAACCAAAAATTGGTTGACTTAATCTTCTTAATGAAACTTCTTCTTTTAACTTATTGAAGTTGATTTACCACAATATAAATTTTAAATCAACAGTCAATTTACTGCTGAAGATGAAAATTTTACAATGCAAAGCTTGCAATGATATCTGGTTTAATGTTTATTTGAAAAATTTAGAAAATAAAGACGTACAAAATGAAGTTATTTACCCCAAAGTAACTTATTGACTTAACGTATAAACCACGTACGAGTTAATTTTTTTTTAGATTTATTATGTAACGCTTCGTAAAATAGATTTATTTCTTTACGCTAAAATATTATGTAACGTTGACCTTGAGCTTTGTTACGACTTGGCCAAAAATAGATTACTAACATAAACAATACTATTTATCTATTTATTTAAATCTGGAAACAAACGGGACGAACCCACAAACAGCATCCCAAGACACAAGCTAAAATTCAAATAAACGCCAAGATACATCTTTCCAAATACCCAAACCTATTATTGCATTACTACTGGTCCAGCATGTTTTAAGGGTACTTACCAGTAACCTGGTGATCCTCATCTTGCTTCTGTATATGTTGCTTCTGGTTATCTGCCTCCTGCAAAAGAAAGGGAAAAGATAAAAATTCAAACAAACTTCCTTGAACTTTGAGGTTTAAGTTTTAAGTATTACAGAGACATAACATTTTCCATCATCAGCTACAATCGAGACTTAAATGAGGCAAAGTCTTCTTTAGCTAACTGGACTTGTCGATTACTGTTGTGAAACTATATTTTTGTTTTTTTGTATTATAATTACAAATATTATTCAGGTTATTGCGTACAATTATGTTTGGTATTGTTAAAAAAAAAAGTTATAAGAAGCAGTGAAAGGTCCAATTTACCACAATTTATGTCATGATAATGAAACGACGATCGACATTTAAGTGACGGTAAATAGTTTTCAAGGACAATCTTGTTAAATTCCTTTATGAGGATACGAGCGAATATATACTGAGTGTTATATTTCGTTGGGTTTTTAGGTAAACCAGTTAATATTTTTAAAAAGAATCTCCTGGCCAAATTAACTGTTACGCTGTAAGTCCTACTAGCTAAATTTAAAAACACCACACAATAATTTGAAATTTATCACGTGTTCTGGATTATAAGATCGCGCCTTCTTAAGGAAAATCAAACAAACAATTACCGGAAGACGTTGTTTTGACATGCTGCTGAATTCTGTTATATCAAGTTTACAAAGTGACGATAGTTACATTATAATCTTATTAATTAACGAAACTGTTTATTGAAGAACAAATGTGGAGCATCGAATGCATTGTCAATGTGCACGTATATGACATTTTCGATATCGAAGTTGGAAGTTCAGTTTTTCAGGAAAGTGTCCACCACCGTCATTCATGAACCTATTTGTCTGCTTGTTGTTGATGTGAATTTTGGAAAGCTGTGTAAACAGTGAGTAGCAATTGCTCTCATGAACTGAGGAACATCTTTTGGCTTACAGCATGCCATTACCATACATGTAACTTCCAAGAGTTTACAATACATACGTTGAGTGCATGCGACCACCACCTATGTTTGCCTTAAATTGACACGCTGTAGTTAACCAATACTTCTTTTAACTCAGAAATTTAACCGTATCATAGATGGTGACAATTGCTACATCGCAGTATATTTCAGTTCCATAATGAGACATCCTGTATATATTATTTATTTTTGTATAAACCTTCATCTTCTAAATCCAAATATATATATGGTATATAAGACCATCTTAAACAATTAGCAACTCATTTTACTAAGAAACCAACGTATTTGACAAAAAGTTATCCGCTACTTAATTTAAATTTAAAGGAACGGTTCAAAATGATCTCTATTCTTCTGTTTTGTGCAGACATGAAATTATTATTTCTTTCGTTTAACTTATTCCCTTCATCCTCAATTTTTTTATAGTGTTAATGTTTTCATTGGAAGCGAAATTCACCGTTTCACATAAGAAGAAACCCTGTCAGAAATGCTAAATCGGCGATATTAATTCCCGGCATTGCCAATCCAAATGAAAAATTGATTGTTTATATGCTCTCGAACCCCTAAAACATTACGCAGAGGCGCTTCATCTTGCTGCCAAATCATGTTGTCTAATGTATTTCTTTCGAAGTTTTCCAGCAAGTCATCTACTTGTAGAACAATTGTTTTCAAATATGTTTCCGGTGTTAATTTGGAATTGAGAGAATTACTTTATTTTGGAAAATTCCACGCCATACGCCCATCGACTTCCTTCTATTTGTATTTCTTTGTTTGATTCTGTATTAGTCTCATTCCCATAATGACCTTTCTTTTGTATTAAATACGCGGGAAGTGGAAAAAGAGGACCATACAATTTTGTTTGTTGTTGAGAGTGTGGATCATTCGTATCCTCGAAACGGCCGTCCCGGATTAATTAATTAAACTTGTGTGGTGCGGAGGTTGCCGATATTTTTGTGTTGTTTACCATACTAAGCCACAGTCCTTGCCATCATTATAAAACACTACAACTCTTATTTGAAATATTTTTTTGATATTTGCAATTTGGAAATAAAAAATGGTCAAAATAGGATGAAATACTCTGTACTTATTTCTCCAAATTCCAGTTTAATTTTAGCTCGTGCAAACTAATTGCTTCGTCATTGTACATATACAGCGCAAAGTGCAAACCGTAACATTACACAATTTACCGTCTAAAAGGTATCATCAAACCGGGTTTCCTAGCTTAGAAATACCGCTCGGAAATGCTGCAATGAATAAATACGAGGGTCCACGTTCGCGTACGTTGTCGCGTGATCGATAAACCGGCGTCCTCGTCTGTATTTCGAAAACTCGGCTACAATGTCATCATACTTTTCGTACGGTAGGTTATTATACGGCGAATATGTGCTTGTAATGGTGGCGGTAGATGAGGCATGAATTTACTCGGGAGCTTACAAAAAAGAAAAACTCATTTGTTATGCCAATCGGATCCGATTGGGAATCATACGATATGTAGTTTACATTAAAAAATAAATAGCGATAAACAAGGCAAATAACGTGGAATGACCTAAATGCGTCGTTAGATATCTCGGTAAAATTGGGAAACGTGTTATTATCCAATTTCATTTATCTATTATTATGTATATATAAAGTAAAAATGTTATCGGTCACTATCAAAGCAAGTTAATCAATTTTGGTTGGTGAGATTGTAGAAAACTATTAGAAAGAGGATGTAGAAATATTTTTGATGATTGTAATGCAGTGTCTTCAACATTTAGCTATTATTTAAATTACGCACGCTTAATAAATAGTTATCAACTAGCCCACAGCGAGTCTAGCATACAGTTGAATTTCGGAAGAGTTTCCCATCTCCTACTTCTACATCAAATACTGTGCATAAAAATAATTTAAAACAAAGTATTCAAACAATATATTCCATTTATTATCACGTTTAAAATGATATCCATGTATATCTAATATTCAAATACAATAATATTGTCACTTTGCATACTTAACAATCATGAAATACATTCACAGATAAAAAAAAGAAAAGTTTCGTTTTAATAATAAGTAGGTAAAATGAAATTATCGGCTGCTATAAGCAATTTAAGCGCAGTTTAATATCTTCGCGAAATCCTTGGAATAGCGCTTTTCCTCGTTCAGCGTATTTTTCTTTCGGTTCAATGCGATACAGAAATAACTCAAGCTTGATTAGTTAGCATTTGTGTAATATTTATCGTATGATAATTAGAAAATACCAAGGATATGTGCCGTTGTATGTCTATAGTTGTTTATTTAGTCTAACGAGGTTTTATTAAATAATAATAAAGCAGCTGGATTTGCCTTATATGGCTTCTCTGGCGGAAAGGATTCGTTTTTGTTTATTTTACTGTAGAGGAAAAATAATTGCATCCCTATGTATTTAAGAGAAAAATTATTCACCTAAAAACTATTCATTTTGTTATTCATTTTCTTGACCTTGGTATAGTTATTTGAGTATTAATTTTTTTTTTAAATTTTGGTATCAGGTCCGAACACAGAAAATGCTTAGAAACAATAACCAGAAAAAAAAATTATGTTGAATAAGCTTCCTCATGGTATTGATGGAATTATTCAGGGCAAACGTAACACAAGGAGCGTCATCGGCGTGGTTCCGAGAGTATTTTTAACTCTACCCTGCGTCGCTGTTGCCTTACAGTTAATGCTACAACATTTCACTAGACATTTCCTGGCACCCTCTAGTTCAAGAAATGCATATCTGCCATTTAGAAAGCAGCGACAGCAGCAGCTCTGGGACGAGATGGCGGCGCAAGTAGCGCTTTGGGAAACCGCACATGTGAATATTCCGACAGGCTTGCTTACCATGATCTATATAACAGAATATATTAGAAAATGCCTAGAAACAATAACAGGCTATGTCTAGAAACAATCAGTATGCGTTTCTTGGCACTAGAGGGCACCAGGAAATTTCTAGTTTGTCGTTTTGAAATGTTGAAGAGCGACACAAGGTAGAGTTAAAAATACTCTCGGAACTACGCTGATGATGCCCGGTAGATAGAAACATGCACGTGGGTAGTGTATTTATTTCTCTCTTTATGTGTTGCGTTTACCGTGAATAATTCCACTAATACCACGAGGAAACTATTTCAGCATTATTTTTTTTTTTTTGTGAGGTTTCAGGTCTTTTATCGGAAGGAGGAAAAAGTTTGTTTACGCTTCTTTTTTCTTTTCTTTAATGCAATATTTTGTTGAAAATTTTGTGTCTACTTTTTGAACCAATTGTCTACAAGTTTTAGTTACCTAAATTATCTGATTATTTTTTTTATTTCTCCGTTGTCATTGTCCGTTGTCATTTTCTGAAGATGAATATAACATCAAATTATATTCAAGTACACCCTATGTCCAGTACTTTCTTAAAATGGGGCGGTCTGTATATTACTATACTATTAGATGCATCTCTTCAATTCAATTTCAACTTTTCTCAACTTTTTGAGATAATTTGTGATTTTTGCGAAATGCACATGTTTCTATAACGACCAATATGTAGTTAGTATATCTTGGAATTTTTGGTATTCGCACATTTAGAAGGCTAAGTTATCATCTTCCGCAATAAAACTGAACTAACAATCTAAGCGAAAATTAACTTATACATTTTTAAATTTAAGTTACTGCTGAAAATGAAGCTTAGCTATCGAAATTTGCGTCCAGCGTTAGTGAATAGTTGTAGTAAGTGAAGCGTTTCAGTGCCACGTTGTTCGAGGACGTGATTTAGTACCCATTAATGATTTGTTTATTTCCCGAGTATAGAATGTCCTCAATTCTATTAATGGAATTTGCAAAACCGCGATCACCGACTCTTTATTATTTTTATTTTGATTAACATCCCAAGATAAACCACAAAAAACGTTTTCGAAATAAACATCGATCGTAAAAGCCTTCATTACGTTACAAGTTCGTTGCTATTGCGGTGTTTCGTAATTCTAACTAAGCGATGTCACTTTTACTACCTCCTACGTATGTGCAAGTGTGTAATTTCCAAGTACTGGTATTCATTCTCGTTGAGTTTCGAGGTTCTGCAATTGTTTTCACCGTTCACGCTTAATAAATTATTTACGATACCTATTTTTCTATTTTTAAATATTATGGGATCATATTCTAAATTCTACGAGACAAGTAAATGAGCTAAGACGTAATAACAGTTATTAACAGCTACTTAAATCAACACTATAGCAATAAAAAATGTTTATAATTAGTATCTGTCCTATTTATTTCCGGTTTTTTCGCGCAAGACAGGCTCTAGTTAAAACATCGTTTTCTAGAATTCCAGGACATGTATTTCGACAGCGTTTCAAAAATAAAACAATTACAGCCTCGTTTTTACAAACGTAAAGTAAGTTTCCAGTTTTAAAAATGAAGGACCTCCTACAAGTTTATCGTAGAACGGTTTCCTTCCTAAGAGATTTTTCTACGATTTGCTATAGCCTTTCTCTTGGAATGCAGATAAGATCTTCTTGCTTACTTTATGCCTTCCTCAAGAAAGATTTCTCTTTAATAATATTGCCAGTGGTAATAAAACAGTTTACATAACCATTTTATATGAGGACTATACCATATATTAAATAATTTAGATACAATTAGACTTTATTGGAAATATCCTTATTTGTCGGTTACGTTTTAACGTTAAAGTTTCTTGTTCAGTATTGCTTGCAAGATTATATAAATGATGTGAATCTCCTAATTTAATTTAAAGGTATTGGCACAATCCAATTAAAAATGACCGATTATGTTGATACACCTGAAGAATTAGTAGTAAAGTCGCTTGTAAGTTTTCCAAAATATTCCATAGTCGGGGCCGAATTCGACTATCAAAGCCATGGTTTTACAGTATTTCGTTAACTTCAACATCCATTAGTAGAATTAGAATTGAACGTTCTTTGAATAAAGCTCACTTATGCAGAATTGGAAATTTAGACTTCCCTTCATGTGGATGTGGGCATTAAGTTATTAATTTAAAAATCTATCCCCCTTTTAATCCCTCCCTCTTTTTGCATTAAATCAATTTTATATTTATCTTGCCCTCTTTTCTTTTATATCTAAATATACATTCCCCGACAAAAACCTAGACGCGGTAAGATGTTTTAAAGGTTTTAAGGGTTAGAACATTTCATAAAAGTAAAATAAACTTAAAAATATCTCCTCCAGTAATATATGAACTAAATAATAAATTATTACTCCAATGTTTAAACAATTTCTGCGACAAATGTAAAACAAAAATCAACAAATGAGTGATCAGTAATGCGTAGATCCTCCATTGTTCTTAATCACTTCCAATAGTCTGTTATTAATAGATTTATATAAATTTAACACATAATTTTGAGGGATATTCTGCCATTCAGTCACTATTGAAGTTTTCAGTTCCTGTACCGTGAAATATTGACGGCCTCCGCCATAAACGTTTTTGAATTTACAAGCTTAAAGTAAATGAAAAACATATTCGTAGTTACTGATTTTAAATATATCACACGGACACAAAATTATGCACTACTTTAATGGAAAAATACGTGAAAATCAGTTGTCGAATGAATTGTTACATTAAAGGCATAAGTTATCCTTTAAGATTGCACATACACTCCCCGACAAAAACTTAGACGCGGTAAGATGTTTTACGGGTTTTAAGGGTTACAACATTTCTTTACGAAACTAGCAAGATATCTAATTAAGTTTTTATTCATAAAAGTTAAATAAACTTAAAAATATCTCCTCCAGTAATATATGAACTAAATAATAAATTATTACTCCAATGTTTAAGCAATTTCTGCGACAAAAATTTGAACGCTCTGTTGCTCTTAATCACTTCCAATAGTCTGTTATTAATAGATTTATATAAATTTAACACATAATTTTGAGAGATATTCTGCCATTCAGTTACTATTGAAGTTTTCAGTTCCTGCACCGTGAAATATTGACGGCCTCCGCCATAAACGCGACGTGCCAATTCACCCCACATGTTTTCAATAATGTTTAAGTCTGGTGACCGTGCCGGCCACTGTAAAGTTTTAATCTTCTTCTCTGTAAACCATCCAGTAATGGTTTTTGCCTTTCGAATTGGCGCGTTATCTTGCTGAAAAACACAATTGCGCCCGGCCCATTGGTTTCCAAAACGTAGAAGATTGTCACGCAATAAGTCTTTATACGTCACAGATGTCATTTGGTTTGTGCAAAACACTATCTCACTTTTATCACGGAATCCAATCGCTGCCCATATCATCACAGATCCACCCCCTAATTGTCTGGTCATTTTCACTTTTGGTTCCTTTCTCGGATCATGATAATAATGCGAGTACCCATCTGGTCCGTCCAAATTACAACGTTTCTCATCGGAAAATATAACTTTTTCCCATTGTTTCTTCCAGGATATGTGTTCTTCAGCAAATCTCAACCTCACTTCTTTGTGTTTCACCGAAAGCGGCGGTTTTCTCAACATTTTCTTCCGTGATACTACCGGTGACGCCTTTAAAATCCTTTAAACATTACGCACGTGCGTTTGTACCCCGCCTGTTCTGCAATAATTCTCGTAGACGCAGAAGAATTGGATGCACACCGCAATATCACGCGTTTATCCCGCTCACTTACAGCTTTCGGTCGTCCTTGGCCTTTTGATTTGCCGTAATTTTCCGGATCTTTTAAGAAATTTCTAACGCAATGATCGCTTCTTCGTAGCCGACGAGCAATTTCCTTCTTACTAACCCCATCCTGGTGCCAGGCTAGAACTTTACCCCTTTCTATCAAGGATAATTGTTTTTTACTACCCATATTGCGAACACTATAAAATATAATTTCTCGCGGTGAAACGTGTACACTTTACCAGCACAACCACTGCATATAAAAAGAAGTATAAAATTAAAACATTTTTGCTTATATTAATGTAATAAATGCGCAGGGTCTAAATTTTTGTCGCATTTAAAATTCCTGTTTTGATCTGGGAAAATCTCAATTACCCCTCATAAAGCAATAAATACCCAGAAATATCTATAAATGGACTATTTACATAACAAGTATTAATAACCCTCATTTATATTTTATATAATGTCTATAAATTTTGTTTCGTAAATAAAAACGATACCGCGTCTATGTTTTTGTCGGGTAATGTATCTCAAAAAATACCGATACGTGTTTGACAACAATGAACATGATATTACATCGCTTACAATGATCTTAAGAAGTTCTGCCATTTTAGATCGCACCGTAAAATCTAATGTTTAAATTTGCAAGCGACTGTAGCACATGGATAATAAGAATAATGTAATAAAAAGAATTTTTTGTCTCGGGGTGTCTTTTATCTTCAGACCCAATGGAGGCAGACAATTTAATATCTGAACAGGATAGAAAATTCTTTCAAGAAGTTTAAAATGAAATTCAGGCAACTAAGATATTTGAAATTTAAATTTCTGAACAAAATTCTCGTATGTAGAATGTTTGTAAGGATTCAGAGTAGAAAATAACCCAAAAATACGAATTCATCAAATGACATATTAAAGAGCTTCAAGCAGAGGCACCTGAAAATCCAACAGAGATATCTAAATATATTAAAATAGCATTTTCAGGGGATTTAAATCGATCAAATGAAGTAAGACAGAAGAACCTGAGTGGTATTTATTTTAAGAAATATCGCTGTAACTTGTACATGTACCTATAGCTTGTTCACTGTAAAACATCGTCAGCATACAGACCTTTACACTGTATCTGATGAAATCGGGGAGGTCGGAAGAAACAAGGAGAGGATCCATACGATCGCCGTGCTAAATTTAGACGCGCCGGAATATTGTGGACAGGTTGGAAAACCGGCGCTATACGCAAATTACGAAGGTATCCATTCGAGAAGATATACGGGCACCACTTGAAGAAAGGAACTTTATTTTTAAACAGCGGATCGTAGACTGCGATTGCCAAATAAAAATTTGGATATGTATGTGGCTACGATATAATAGTACAAATTTTATTTTGAAGTGGGAACGTTGTTTAAATTGGGAATCGAGAGTTCTATGCTGAGGCTTTCTTAGATCGACTTCAATAAAAAAAATTTAAAGTAAAACAATACCTAAAGAATCTACACGACGCATTTCTTGAAGGAGTCTGTTGCGCAAACTACCTAACGGGTGGGAGTGAATATCAATTAAAGTAATAATTTTGGTAAGAAAATTAACAGTTTAAGGATTGGTATTTTCGAAAAAAAAAGCCTACGGATAGTGTTCAAATTAAATAGTGTAAACGTAATGAACTAACTTTTACTTTTATTTGCTACCGACAGTGTATGCAGACTCACAAAAAATATCAAGGTTTTTTTTTATACGCGTTACTCATCATTTGATTAACAGGTGCTTTAAGATGTTGGTGTTTGTTTTAGATATTCCGATTAGGTGAAGTTTATTTGCGGTAGAAGAGGTGCTGAATCAATATTTGGTATTTTTTAAGATCTTGTAAACATTACCCTGTAATGTTTACGCCGGTCAGCAACAGGCATTTTAAAAATCTTCCGTAAACACGCTTGATCATAAGATTCTTATATAAACAGTGGAGCTTCTAAATAATGGAGGTGCTTCATTACATTCGAATCTGAAGAGTGCTTATAAGAGCGTATAACAAAGTAATTCCGCCTACCTGACGCAACTAATAAATGTGGCTTTCTTCAAGCCCATGAAGATTCTTGGTACCAGATTTTGGAGGAGTAAAAGAAGGAAAATGGAAAAAGAGAAGCATCTGTGCTTAAACATAAATTTCCATCTTTACAGATTGTAAGAAACAATTTGACATCGTCAAAAGAGAGGAAAAGGTTCCATCCGGTTTCAGAAAGTGCGAGATTGTGCCTTTATGCCGTTAAGATGTTGCCTACCACTGATGGGTAATCTTCAGAATAAAGGCACATCAATACAAACTGCGTCTTCTTCAAATGTACAAGCAACAGATGTATCTTTTAAGGAACTCTCAAGATCCTTAAGATAATATAATCCCCCAAATCAAAAAAAAAGAAGCAACGTTAGTGCAATGTCTAGGAAGTGAAAGATCTCGATCGTCCGAGACAGCAGATTCTCAGGAATTCAAAGTAAGCCAAAGCTTCCTCGTAACTCAGGTGGAAAGATAAATGAGCGGCCAAAGAAGAAGGCTAAGTTTGAACACTGACCATACCCAACAAAAAAGCCAAAAGTAAAAGGACACCTATTACAGAGTGAAGATTGCTAAATAGATACGTAAAACCTTTATTTAAAAGAAAGCAACGTTCACTGCAATTCGACATCTCAATGACATCAAGGAATGCGTACAGTTCTAGATTTTATCTTCTCCAATTAGCTGTGCCCAAAATATTTAACGTTATCATCAAATTTTTTATGGACAGCAAAAAAAAAGGAACGCTCAAACTGTTTAAAATAGTTTTTCTACAATGTTTCAGATGTCCAGATGCCAACATGTAGACGTCTGAAAACGGAAAATGTAGGGCACTATGTCTTTCCTGTATAAAAACAGGTAATTTATTTCACTAATAAATAAATGAAATTTATCGAGGTAAAAATATTTTTCTGCTAGCACCTCTCTTTTTTAACAGGAACTTTCCTTTAACAAATACATTTTATAGCATTTAAAATATAAAGTTACTTTAACTTATTTCTTGTCCCAAACTGTCCCCATAACTGAGGATAGAAATAAGTAGCTTACGTCTTTCTAACTATAATTTAAAATTTATTGCACCTCAGAGATTAGTTAAATCACCGCGGATTTAGATTTAGTGCAAAACATAAGATTTGGTAGGATTACGCTACGATTTATATGAATTGAGCTTAAAATTAAAACTATGCAAATAAATAATTTTATTACGCTACTCGATGTGAGCATGTATTTACCACGTGCCTTGTCATCGTGGTGTATAAAAAAATAAATTTGGATCACCCCAAAATAAAATCAGAACGGATACTTTGAAACATAAAAATAGGAAACGCGATTTTGGCAAACGCTCTATATACACATTTAAATTTTAGATTCTAGAACAATGGAAAGTTGCGCGCCAAAAAGTTATAAATACATGTCTCATTAATAGTAAAACGAAGTGATAGGAGCACTTGAAGACGTAAAAACTCAAAATGTTAATTCTTCCATTACTTTGATAACTTTTACTTTAAGAGTGTTTTAAGAAAGCATTTAGCGATATCGAAGGAATGCCAACCTTTGAAATGTAATTGGGTATGGCGAAACATAACAGGAAAAACTTACACTTAAGTGAAAATCTAAAAATAAATGTATCTGCTTTTGTTTCATTTTAAGTAATTAGAATAACGCAAATGAAATATCTTCTGGCGAAAAAAGCATTTTAAAACATTTAAAATGCACGTATTCGAATTTCAAATGTCCAATCGGATACGATCTCATCAAGATTCAAGGTCAAAAGTCACTGAATCGTGGCTTCTTTCAGCTTGTTTACGCGGTCAAGGTTACCTGAGTGACGTGGCATACGATATAACGTAATTTTCTTGTAGATGTAGGGATATAATATATAAATGAAAAAAATGGACATGCTCGACAATTAGAAAGTACCTCATCCTCGAAGAATGTCCTATTAATTGTCTTAATGATTTCCTGTGCACACAAAGGCGATGGTAATTAAAAGCATACATGAATTATTCAATGGTAACACTTTGGAAAAAATAACAATATGGACTGTACAGAAAAAACATAAGAAAATGGTAGTTTTTATGGTTCTTCACAGTTGTCTATTCTTTAAGTGTTGTTACTTCTTTTTTTTTCTATGAAAAAACCTTGAAAATGTTGAAAAAAAGATATAAATAAAACTTTTTGGTAGCAACATGATAGGTGAAAGATGTTGAGTGCAAAGTTTTACGACTGTTGTTGATTGTGGATATTGTTTCCTTTGCTTAAATTTGGATTTGAATAACATTTTATTAACAGAATAAGATATTATGGTTAACAACACGAGAATACTTGTCTTCACCAAGCCCATACCAAATTCTTTATTGCCTTTCAGAAATTACATCTTATAAGCGAGACCACGAGACCATTGTTGTCTTATCAAATGCAAGACAAAGTATCGTAAATCATTTAGACCAGATAGAAAGAACTAACAATTGGCATTAAAATTTGATGAGCATAATTTTCAGCACGAGTGAAAATTGTTAATAATTATTCATATGAAAATGTGAGCGTTTTTATTATATTTTTGGCTTGTTTCATTTTTATGGGGCATTGACATAAAGCATATTCGCAGAATTTTATTTTTGGCCGGTAAAATTTCAGAAAACTCGAAAAAATTGGTAAACCAGTAACCAGTGATTGAGCCAGCCGGGGCCTAACATGTTTAACAAGAGATATTTAGCTATTATCATCACGTGCATATTTGACTTCTTAAACAGCCATCTCCTGTTAATAGACATTGATGAATTGAGTCCTATAACATGAGCGTATCATTAGTTAAATGCCGCGAGGATCTTCTCATCATTCGTTTGCTGTGGCTCTGTCCACTAGGGTGGTTTCAGTAAAATTTGTTTTGTAATCCACTTATTAATTTGCATCACACATGGTTTCAAAGGAAAGAATATTCATGGAAATATTGTAGGCACCACGTTTTCGTCAATTAAACAAACAGAGGGAGTTGTCCACGGTATACGAAATATGATCTTCTGCAAAACCTTAGCCTTGCGTAGCTGGATCATAAAGTAACGAAAGACGATTTGAATATAGCTTGTTTAACATAATTAATAACAATTTGAAGTTCATGTGTTGCTGGTTAAACAGTAGAGTATTAATTGTCAAGAGTTGCATAAGAATTGCTTATTTAGAGCGTCCAGAAAGAAAGCTCGTGTTTAGCTTTGGAGCCAACCAAGGAGGCCACACTGAACTGGTTGTTCTGCGAAGAGAGACTATGAATACGGAGAGATACGGAGATAGGCGTATACTACCAGTTGTTAATACCATTTGCACAAAATTTCGAAAATGATCTCATTTATATGGACGATACTGCAAGTCCTTATCGTGCTGGGCTAATCAATAACATATTTATCCAGCAAGGTATAACCAGAATGGATTGACCCCCGTGCTCATCGACCTGCAATCCTATTGAACATCTTTGGGACAAGCTACAAAGGCAACTACGACAACGTCAAAATGTCCCAAGGACGCTAAATCAACAAATGCGCTTTTCCTCAAGAATTTATAAACAATCTAATAAGCAGTATGCCCAGGTGATAGTAGTAATGTCTTTCGGGTATTGTCGCGTTGTTAATATTTTACTTGACGTTTCGCTGATCATACTGTCAGCTTCTTCAGAAGTCACCACTTCTTCACCAGTCTTTAGAAATCTTCTGAAGAAGCTGACAGTATGATCAGCGAAACGTCAAGTAAAATATTAACAACGCGACAACACCCGAAAGACATTTCCACTATGGATTACGGTCGCGAAAGCCTACACTCAATGATGTTGAGAAGTGCATCGAAAAAGAGGACGTCCTACCCGATACTAATATTCAAAATTGTGTTCATGTTTTAAGGAAGTATGCTATAATGTTTTACGAGTGTTGCTGTCATATGTTTCTCTTCCTATTTGTATTATTTGCAATGTTATTTCAATGTTTTGGGATAAACCACGTAAAGCAGATCCATAGGCAATGTGTTGATTGTGACAATGAAATCGAAATAATTACGACCGATCCCAAAAAAAAATACTTGTGACATTTCTCATCAGTCATCAGATATATACTACTATTCGTTAATTAGCAACATACTGCATTTCAACACCGAGAAACAATTTTCGGGTCTATTTGCATCCCCAAAACTAGGTTACTTATTCTTTTTTCTCGCTCAGTTCGACACCTACTTGCCAAAAAAATTCGAAGGCACACAACCTCGATTACCTACGCGTCTCCTACCACATATCGATAGCTCGGCTGTACCGTGTCCATGTGAAAATCAATTTTAAATCGTTACATGTTCAATAGTTAAACGTCTACTGCTGCAGTTTTGGTCTCCAGTTAAATCGTTCGTTCGTTCGTTGCTTCGATGTGATAGTTTGGGGTCTATGACCCGTCTATGTCTCGCACCATTAGGTGTGTTTGTGTGTTGCAATAGGAACATAGTAGGCGCAGGCAGGCACGCAGAAGTGTAGCTCTTGAACGTGCGGACGATTGCATAAGACGTTTTAAACGATTACTGCATGTTAGTCTTGTATAATATTTTTATTTCATAAACTACGTGGATCGTGTGACGTGGACGCTCATTGAATGCAATAAAGTGGAGATTATTACAATAATTAACGTTTCAAAGAAATAACGTGGATTGGGGTTATATAATTCATTCTTTAGGATCCTATTCATAGATATGGGATTATTAAAATGATGTAAAATACGCTAAATTTAAGCCCGATTATCTTATCAAATCTCGAATTATCACATCTTTCGCTCTTTCCTCCCTTTCAAAAATAGCAACTGCAACTGGCAAGTTTGTGGAAGTGGAAGAAATTCGATCCACATTGAATTTTGCACAATTAAAAATGTTTGCATATAAAACTGAAGCCAACATGAAATCACGACGAGTTCCAATTAAAAACTTGTAAGGCCGGATGCTTGTATTAGATTAAGATCAAGAAACTCTTGAGTAGGGTATTAGACCTGCACATATTTCTCGGAAGTCCTCCTTCCACATTATTTCTTTGATTCATTCCTGTTTTGTTGTTGGTTCAATGCACTGCAGAAGCATTCTCTCACTAGTGGGCCGTCTCACAAACACCTTGGTTCCTTTTGTTCATCGGTCCATAAAACAATTTTTCACTGTTCTAACGTCCAGTTCCGACGTTCTCGGGCCCATCGCAGCCTTTTCAATCGGCTACGCCGGCGCAGCGATGGTTTACGAGCTGCCACGCGACCGTTAAAAATTTCCTTCTGCCATTGAGGGTGGTAACTGAAAACGGACGCTGACGCCTGCGAGCTATTTCTGGTGCTGCAATTTCTTTTATTTAATAATTGTAGTAGATGATCTAGTTGGGGTGGTAATTCGTGATGGACGTGGACGGTCACGTTCTTTCAAATTGCTTGTTTGTTGACATCGGCGACATTTTATTGTCGACCCCGATAGAATCAATTTTTTCACAGATTTGTCTGGAATAACCTTCTTTATGCAAAGTTGTTATGCTGGATCGTTTAGTGATACCTACGGAACTAATATTCAAAATCGTATTAAAAGATTCTAAATGGTCAACCCGGGTAAGGACGAGCCTCTAAAGGAGAGAGGGAACCCCATAAAATCTGTACCTGCTTGGTACCATCGATAGCGACAAGACGATGATAATGAATAGATTACAATAATTAGGTGCTAATGTAATTGGGTATTCTGGGGTCATAAATGTGTAATTAAAGTCATATTTGTGTATAAAATCGACGTTATGCTGCTTTCACGTTCTCAGTTCGTAATCGTACAGTATTTCTTAATCTGCAGTTAACCTAGAGTCTAGAGCAATTAATAAAAAAAAAATCACCAGAGAAAACTTAGGAATAGCCGTAAGTGACAAATTTCAATTTATTTAAAAGGAGAGCTTCGTCAACATTAGATAAAAAAAAACACTACATAACACCGGTTACACGTGATAAACGTTGCGGTCCTGATCGTTATTTATTTTCGTCATCTCGTTTCATTCTAACTCGAAATATTCGCAAGCTCATCCTCGTAGGTGTTTTTTTGGACAAACGACTCTAACACAGAATTGTACAATGAACTTGACACAGTTTCGAACAACTTTACTAGAGAAGACAGCGTTATTAAAAAATATTTATCCGATTGTCAAATGTTAGTAGGCGCTAAAAATAGTTTCTTTTTCGCTCGTGATTCTGTGTAAACACTTAGAACCTAGCCTTTTTCTCAGACATACATGTTTAAGCGAATTATTCTACACCCAAACAATGTGGTGCCACGCATTTTCTCTGATTAATTTGTATACAGCAGATTAAGGATTTATCTCTGTTGTGTAATGAGTGGGATTCGGAGTAAGGATTTAAATACAGCAATGATTTTTAGGAATATTCGCAATGGACTTGGTACTTTCACTATTCAAAGTGGCATTAGGGAATTATTTTGAATGTAATGAACGAACTTTCCTTGCGTAGACTTTAGTAAAACCATCGAGTCTCTTCGTACAATCATAAACGAAAACGTCTGCTAAGCGAAACGTATTTTATAGGCTGTGCGGAGATGTAGAACATCGTAAACCACATTCAAATAAGTGAATTGTATACCTATACAGATTAATAGCGTCATTAAAATTAATTGCCCCCAAAAAAAAAAAAACGTGAACTGGTGAATTGTGGTCGTGAATCTTAAGATTGTCTGGAATCGCGATTTATAGCAAAAAGACGATTGTATAATGAATAAGGTTATAAAATTGAAGGTAAGTGAATAGGAGATAAAAAACCGATAATAAGCTTATTGTTCAGTTTCCTCAAAAGTACCTTCTTCTGGTTTAAACTCGGGTGTTACAAATTTTGTGGTAAGTGGTTAAAATTTGCTTGCATACTTTACGTTGAAAACCAATCAATTGAAAATATGCGTTTGTTTTTGCACTATTAACACTTAGCTGCTATCGAATGATTAGATTTACTAAGAATATTGGAAGTACTCCATAGATGTTATGACGATTATTATCTATTCTGTTTATTATTCTACAGCCTTTTTATGAGTTATAACGATTGTTCGATAAAATCATTATCGTTAAAACTGAATATTCAACTGAGTTTGTTGATCGCTGGAGTACAAGTATCGAAATGGCCGTTGTGAGTAGACGCTCTAATACAGCCGTTAATAGAAGTGATTTACACACATTAGCTACATGGTTTTCGCTACCGGAAGGATAATCCTGATGTTTACATTTTTGGAGAGACATGTGAAGAATATAAGAAGATTCGATGAAGCATGGGTACTTGAGAATGGAAGTGTATCGATCATGGCAAGACTATACGAAAGGTACCGTGAAAAGTATAAAGCCCGAGGACAAAGTAATATTATTGTACACGCTGGAAATAAACATGGTTTTATATCTGGCGCTTCATTGGTTTTTGCATCGAAAACAAAAAAAATCTTGATCCCAAATTCATCGTGGAATAAGCAGGCGATAATAGATTGGTTATAATAAATAATGATAGCAAGGACTGTGGATACCTCAAACAAACATACTGCGTCATCGACAATTGTTTACAACAGCACATCAATAAAAAGATACCTGGAATTTCAAGTAAACTCTTGTTTACATGAGTATGTTGCCCTCGTTGTATTTGACATTCAAAACGTATCCTCCTAATTCAAGGAAATAGGTAAAACAACTAAAATTTTCATGCATGTCGAGTTGAACTAATAAAGCGTACATCTGCATAGTTTGCCTTAAAAATTACTTTTTGTAAGGAAGCGACAACTTAAAGGAGAATCGAAGAAAACGTACCTTACGTACTTAGATGTATCGCACAGCATATTCGCATGACCCCATCATGGAAAAGATACCATCAACGTACAATCACAGAATTCTAAAGCGAAAAATCGTGCGACGCATAGCAAAAGGTTACGACGAACGTAAACAATGTTGAATTTGACTGATGTTTGCGTATGTCGTAATACGTGCTATTGGAAAAGCAAACAAGAATTATGTGATGAAGAAACTATACGCCAACTTTACGAACTGGCAATTAATAATTTCGCTTTGTGTTAGAGATCTTTCGCTTTGAAGCATTTCTAGGTGTACATCTTTTGATATTTTACGATTTACTTGATCGCAGCGAGAAATGTTACAGGAAAAAAAGGAGTATAAAGTTGTTAACGTTGAATGTCTATTTCGAGTTGTTCTCGTTTATTTAAACATGCTGAAAGAATCGTGAACTCTTTGGACCATTTTAATTATAGCATTATATATATATTTTTTTTTTTTTTCAATAAATCCCTTCAACAGTATTTTGAATTCCCGTCAGAACAACTCGTCAATAATAAAATTTTCGTTTTCCTTCCGTTGAACGTCCTGCCACGAACTCTTAGTACTTTTCATTTTTTTTTCAACTGCATCGAAAACACAGCACCACGCGACTTTGTAAAATGCGCTTTATTTTCGCCTCAGTGGTTTCCGGCATAACATACGTGATTCTGGTCGTGTTGCAGTTATTTTCAAGAGCGTCGTTAAATAAATGCCTTATTCCAGAACTTCTCGGCGGCCTTAAACGATTATGTACGTGTATATGTAGAATGGGAGTAGACGCCGTGAGCAACAACATGCATACGCTCCTGCTTGCTGAAGTGTAACCTTACATTTAAGTGTGTTTACGACTATTTTTGGTGTGCCCTTGCTCAAAGTTTACACTTAGAGAATACAAAAATTAGGTTTCTACGTCTGTTCTAGATGATAATTACTACCGGCGGAAGTCCTAACAAATTTTTTACTTCCAATTTTTTGAGGCGTAATTATTAATATTTAACCTTCGAGTAGTATTATAGTTGGCATTTTTCTAGGATAGCCTATTAATTAATTATTTGCTATCTTTCATAGTTTTGACGAAAAATAGCTGTTGCGGAGCCTCAATAACCTACTATTCTGGTGTAATAATGTTGGTCCTTTTGAAAGAAGTACTCCATATAATACAATTCAGAGATCCGGCTTATTTTGGACCAGATAGGTGTTACATTTATGAAAAAAAAAAACATTTTATGACATCTATCCGGCTACACAGTGTAAAATTTTAAGTACAAAGTGTTAGCATCAAGTTCTTGATATTGGTTGTTATTTATGAGGCGTGGGCAGAAAAGAAATGAGACTGCTTTGCGACATTTTTACTCGATTTTCATACATCAACGTAATTAAAGTAGCTCCATTGGGAAACTGTACATCGGCGGAGGGGGTTTCTCTATTTTTCCTAGCAGTGCCGGAAAGCTCCAACTGGAATCGCCTGCAGCTCCTTGGTTACGCTCCTTTGGCTTGATAATGTCAAGATGACGTCGTTTCAAGAGGTTTTTGATCTAGAGGAATAAAAAAGGGTCACATGGCCCAAAATCAGGCGATTAAGAGGATTGGGGAACTACAGGATTTCCAAGGGCTTCTTTACAAAACACTTGGTTGACAGTTTGTTTTGGAGATACAAATTTTTTATAAACAATTCCTCCACTGTCAAAGAAACAAAATGGCATAGACTTGATTTTGCCACTCTGAGTGTACTTTAACGTTTCTTCTTTTTGGGGCTCGTCCTAGAACACGATTCAACACCAGTGATCACAAGACTAAAGAAATCTGGGCTATTTTCCATTCTGTCGTGAAGGTCAAGGCACACACCTTTCAACTATCTTGGTCCCAAAATTCGATGAAGGGCAAAACGATTCAAATGTAATTTGCTACTCATCATCCCCAATGTTAGTCGACGATCTGACTTCACAAGAGCTCTTATTGGTTACACATTTTCATTAATTGTCGATGTTGAAGCTGCAACAGAGCAGCTGCAGAGGTGTCACCGAAAAACTTGGGTTCTTGATAAGCAACGTTCCCGATAGGGTCGCTGCAACCTTTCGTAGGGTAAACTCGCGGATTTACCACAAATTTCGGTGTTCTATGTTTCGTAAAGCACTACAAAATCATAAAAATTCACCTATCACGCTCTGTATATTTACTTCAACAGCTATTAGCTTGCATTATACCCTTTCACTGCGAGATACATCAGCCGTCGCGCCACTTAGAACATATGATAGCCCGGCCGAATTCGTCTAAAGCAGGGAATGGGTTAATAAAAATGTTTAGACATAAACATATAACACTGATTAATGATATTTACAATTAATTACGATAAAAACTGAAACAATTCTGCATCTTTATTTATATATTTTGCATTGTTTTTATTTCATCTGTCATTACTTTTAAATTGATTCCTTCATTTCTAACAATAAAGAGATTGTCTATCTTTAAGGAAAATTTTGTTTTGATACGCAAAGTAATTGATATAATACTAATTCATATTCACGTGCATCGTTTAATCTCTAAATCGTATAAAAAATCGAACAATAGAAACCGCGCACTTGTCCAAAAATAGAACGAAAACGCATCAAAGTTGCATGTACCGAGAAAAACGTGCTAAATTACATGTACGTAATGTCATTATTCAACGGAGATATACTTTTTATATTTTCTATTTATTCTAATTGATAATCGAAAAGTAAATTTGTCCAAATGCACGTCAGATTTACAATAATATTTACGTTTACATCAGTGTTTTTCGTCGGTGGAATGATATAATTATTTTAAGCACTGTTACGTTCGTTTAAGTTCATGCGAACTTCTGCAAAATTATTGCTTTTATCAATACAAACGCGGCGCTTCTCGATCAAATGGTCGCACATCTAACGTTGCTAGGCGCATCGGAGTAGGAGACTGTTAAGTAACAGCATATATAATACGTTTCGAAGGACAGCAGAGGTTATCGTCACTACATTGCGTATGAACGCTCATATCTTATTTTTATTGTATTCTAATTCCGTACGGTTGCTGTTACTTATGCTATCATGCAAATAGTATTCCGTTTCATTGCACAATAACAGAGAATAAGCAAGGAGTGGTATTTTAATAATAACAATAATAATCGTAATGAGTTGGTTATGCGAACTTGTTGTGTGATTATGTTGGGTTGCTTCGATTGACGTAGTTCGTTTATTGGTTTTACAAAGCAGAAGGCGAAGCCTTATTACGTTCGAATGAATTCCAAGGAAGCATTTTTCAAACCATTTTCGTTTCTGGAAGGATACTGTTTAAATCTCCTTTGAAAGTATTGCCAGCTACCGTGATGGAGGTACAGGCTATTCCTCCCAAATTATCTTCGATTGAAGAGAAGAAAAAGTAGAAGCCAAATCATTTTTTTCTTTGTGTATACTACACCGTTCAGAATTGATTGCATCGCCATATAACTTAAGTCTCAGTAATGCAAGAAATAACGATCTTCTTCGACGTTTTCTTCTCGTAGCAGGTTAATATTTTGGAAAAAATAAACAGCTGACCGCTACAAAGTGATTCAACGTGTTAAAAATTTAAAAAGGAAGCTCCAGAAGAGCTGGAAATAACATTTACCAATCTAGAAAAGCAAAAGAATTAAGTCCAAACGAGACGATAGTAAGAATGACATGTATGGATGCGAAGTTTGGATTTAAGAAACAGCAAGAGGCGAAATTGGAAAAGGGTAACCACATAAAAGGCATACGATGGATGAGAACAACAAACAAGTAGTCATGGAAGTAGCCATGGATTTACAGCGCCTTATTCCCAAACGGTTTCTTCATTTCATTAAAATATTGACTACACCTAGTTACACAATTCTCCATGGGTATGTTTCGTTTCCAGCTAATTATCTTTATATTTTCCGTTTTCTGTTTTTTGGTTAATGGCTGCGGCCCTGGCAAAATATCGGCTACGTTTTCCAGACGTTTCCTTTAGCTATCAACTTCAGTAGATTTTCTGCTACTAAGCTTGCTAATCAAAACTAGTCGTCAGTGGCTAATCGACTAAATTATAGCTAGACTAAAAACTAAGAGAAAGAGTATTGGAATTGTGATTAAAACGGCCAATACAATGTACCTATTTCTGGAACAAATTACACTACCCGATAAAAACATAGACGCGGTATTGTTTCTATTTACGAAACAAGGTTTATAGACATTATATAAAATGTAAATGAGGGTTATCAATACTTGTTATGTAAATAGTCCATTTATAGATATTTCTGGGTATTTATTGCTTTGTGAGGGGTAATTGAGATTTTCCCAGATCAAAATAGGAATTTTAAATGCGACAAAAATTTAGACCCTGTGCATTTATTACATTAATATAAGCAAAAATGTTTTAATTTGATACTTCTCTTTATATGCAGTGGTTGTGCTAGTAAAGTGTACACATTTCACCACGAGAAATTATATCTTATAAAGTTTTGCAAGATGGGTAGAAAAAAGCAATTATCCTTGATAGAAAGGGGTAAAGTTCTAGCCTGGCACCAGGATGGTGATAGTAAGAAGGAAATTGCTCGTCGGTTACGAAGATTACGTCACCGGTAATATCACGGAAGAAAATGTTGAGAAAACCGCCACTTTCGGCGAAACACAGAAGCGAGGTTGAGATTTGCTGAAGAACGCGTATCCTGGAAGAAACAATGGGAAAAAGTTATATTTTCCGATGAGAAACGTTTTAATTTGGACGGACCGGATGGGTACTCGCATTATTATCATGATCTGAGAAAGGAACCAAAGGTGCAAATGACCAGACAATTAGGGGGTGGATCTGTGATGATATGGGCAGCAATTGGATTTCGCGATAAAAGTGGGAACGTTGGTTTTGCACAAACAAAATGACATCTGTGACGTATAAGACTTATTGCGTGACAATCTTCTACGTTTTGGAAACCAATGGGACGGGCGCAATTTTGTTATTCAGCAAGATAACGCGCCAATTCATAAAGCAAAAACCATTACCGAATGGTTTAAAGAGAAAAAGATTAAAACTTTATAGCGGCCGACACGGTCACCAGACTTAAACATTGAAAACATGTGGGGTGAATTGGCACGTCGCGTTTATGGCGGAGGCCGTCAATATTTCACGGTACAGGAACTGAAAACTTCAATAGTGACTGAATGGCAGAATATCCCTCAAAATTATGTGTTAAATTTATATAAATCTATTAATAACAGACTATTGGAAGTGATTAAGAACAATGGAGGAGCTACGCATTACTGATCACTCATTTGTTGATTTTTGTTTTACATTTGCAACAGAGCGTCTAAATTTTTGTCGCACAAATTGTTTAAACATTGGAGTAATAATTTATTATTTAGTTCATATGGAGGAGATATTTTTAAGTTTATTTTACTTTTATGAATAAAAACTTAATTAGATACCTTGCTAGTTTCGCAAAGAAATGTTGTAACCCTTAAAACCCGTAAAACATCTTACCGCGTCTAAGTTCTTGTCGGGGAGTGTATAATATATTATTTAAACTATGTGAACCTAAGTTTCTGTATTTTTATAACGCTCCTTATGTACATACACGCATGCTTCTAAACGACTGCAACAATACATTGGAAGCCTAATCAAATTTATCGGGACAGTATATCTTCCGCAATATTCGCTGCAGACAACAACAGGCCTTCGCCGCGGCCATTTTACAGTGTCGACCTCAGTTGTGACTCCCAACGCATCCACAGTTGATAGCAACCGGTCTGGTTGTTATTGTTATTGTTGTTGTTGTCGATTTGGTCGCTGGAAATGGTGTTCTGTCGGCGTGTATTCACTGTTGCATGCGTAAAGCATCCGGAAATAGCGGCTGGCTGTTATTTATTTATAAACCGAATAGCATTTTTCGCGTTCAAGAACGACTCGTTCGGTTTTGCCTTATCCTATGTTGTATGTATGCATATACCGGAAGCTGACGTTTAATTAACTTTTAATCGACCGCAAAATTATCTTTTGTTACGTTCTTGCTTTTTCTCTTCTTTTCTCTGTAATTTATCGCGGTGATTTTATTCAGTTATTGAAGGTTTTTGTGGGAATTCAAGGAAACGTTCTAGATAAAAGGGGCACTCTTCATTGAAAGGTACACAGTTCTTGCGTTCTCTTACGGTCACCACATCTAACATTAGAATTGTTATTACGCTAGTTTCAGTTAAAATGATTACCTTATGTTACTGTACAGCCCTCCCAAAATAAATAAACAATCAACGTTTGTAAATGCTTTTATTAAAATAAAAAGAAAATATTCGCAATGCACTGCTTTGTTGATAGATATTTTTATTTCATTATAAATAATTTCTCAAGATTAAACACAGAGAATATTAACCAAAAATATAATGCTAAGATAGCTTAGCTTCCTCATGGTATTGATGGAATAATTCAGGGCAACCGCAATAAAAGGAGAGGGAAAAAAATACACTCACACACGGACATGTTTCTGCCTACCCAGCGCCATCAGCGTGGTTTCGAGAGTATTTTTCATATCTCACAGAAAATATTAGATGTTCTTAACCATTTAAGCCGTTAGCTCCTTAGATTATATTCGTTCTAAGCGTTTTGTTTAAAGGTTTACACGTTTTACAAACAAGCTGGAGAATGTCGTTTTGAAACATAATATTTTGAAAGTAAGATTTAAGTAGCGAATAGTAATTTTTGATAGCGCCTTGTTTTTTTAATTAAGTTTAATACATTTTTTTTAGATAAAATTACTTATCAACTAGTAGATCTTTTCATATTTCAAGCATTATATTAAAGACGCACTCGTAATTTTCCATGCCTATTTTTAACCCAGATTTTGTCGTTCTTATCGATTCCTGCTTTTTACAGTAGTATCAGTCTCACACGATAAGTAAATAACATTGTAGACTGGCTGTTAAGTGTAGTCTTATCAGTGAATAATACTTTAAACTATTTCCTTAGCCACATAAATACTTGGTGGCACAACGTGGTAAACACTGGCACTTTTCCATTCCAGGAATACATCATTTAATGATCCCCCACAAATGTGATTGTTCCATGTAGTACATAAATGTTGCATAATAGGAAATTAGTAACAATTAAACTATACTTGTTTATAAGCTTAGTAAAAAATATGAAACCCAAAGGTGCTTAAAATTGAGCTTCTGCAAACGATTTATAATAGGCTTTCACATGATTTTGTAACTATTCATAGATAATAACGCTTAGATTATCTTTTACTTAACTTTTCGATACATCGATGGTTGAAGAGGAAAGTATCTTCTGGTAACTAATTGTCTTAGTCTTTAACATGCAGTAAAGTTTTTAAAGACGACGAAGAAATGAGCCAAATAAGCTCTGCTGTACTCGAGGATCAGTTACTAACGCAATTTTGCATTGCTGTTAAACACGAATATCATCGTTATAAGTAAAGCAGAAGTACGTTAGGACAAACGTTCAAAGCATTGTTGTTATGTTGTCTCTACAACCGTAAGTACATTTAAAGAAGCAGTGGAAGAAGCTCAACAAGAGCTTTTATGGACCTCTCCAAACTGAAAAAGCAGAACCAGATCAGAAGAAAAAGGAAATCTAAGAATATCACAAATAAGATGCTATATTTGCGGAGAAGGGGGCACATTTTCAAGGTACTGTTAAGAGACCCATCACATTTGACTCTACTGGAGCTAATCAACGAATACACATTTTTCCAAAAACCACATTTCCTTTTTGAATCGTCACTCATAGTATTGTTCAAAAATGGTCAAGTCAGTTCGTATTGTTTTGTAATTGCTTTCGTGTTGCGAAGAGTTATCGGGGAAACCCTTATACTTAACGATCACAGAATACAATTTCTTCAACGAACATCAAGTTACGAAATAATTAAACGTTTATAGTACGTTTGGTAACTTTCAATAGTAGTAGTAGGCGCATTGTATAGCGCCAATTGAGGATGGGAAACTGGAGCAAGGAACGTTTCTTTGTTATTGGGAAATTTATTTTTACTTAATTTTCCTCAAAATTTTATTAGTGAAAGTTTTGAATTCTGTGGTTTGGTGACTAATAATACCTTCTCCGGCACCCGACTAAGCACCAGAATCTTTAATTTATTTCAAGAATGTTTGAAAGCTCTGAAATGTTGGGAGAAAAAGAGGAAAGGGTGAGGATTTAATCGAGGATTTTACACAGATTGAAGATTAACAACTGTAAGTATTTTCACAAACATTCGTAAATAGATTTGTTGTAACATTTTTTTCATATCACTTAATGTTGCTAGTGGTGAGTCTTGGTATCTTCATTAAGAAGCAGAATTCAAACCTTAGAAGTCCAGAATATGAAGTAAACGCGTGCAGAATCTCAGAAAAAGAAAATTTATTTATCTCAAAGACTAAAGTATCGGCAGACTCCGCACCACACAACTTTAATTAATTAATTCGGGCAGCTGTTGCGAACGTAGGTACATCCCCATTTTGTTGAAAATGAGGATCGATCCATCCTCGAAACAGCTGTCCCAGATTAATTAATTAAAGTTGTGTGGTGCGGAATGTGCCGATACTTGTGTTGCTTGCCATGTTTATCTTAACCTATCGCAAGAGAAGTAATCGTTGTAATGTGAAACTTGGTAATTATAGCAGTCTTGTTACGAAACAAGGTGCAGTATTTTTCCTTCTTCATTTTACGAAACGCTTTTTTTTTTATCTATAAGACGATGTAAAGAAACAGCAAAAAGCAACTAGCTAATCATTAACCCAACAATTACCAACGCTACTGTATTACATTTTTCTAGATTAGGTAAAGTGAAAATTGTTTAGAAGAACAGCGTACGGGATGACCCAGAATTTCCTTTTCCTTGCACTGTTAACTAACAACATCGAGTACACCCATATCTAGAATTAATTTGCCATTTAAAAAATATGTAGGAATATAATTAAGTTCCCGTAAAAAAAAAAATCCCAATATATATAAAAAACAATAACAATTGATTAAGTCGCAGTTACAAATACCGGTTTTTATCGCTAAGACCGAGCTTATGCAATGTTTTTAATTGCAATTATCCAATATAAGTGCTCATGTTACTATTTTCGTCATTTTGCGTTGTACACAATTATTGTTTTTCGCATGCTTTAGATTTCATTCGTTTCTGTCTGATACTATAACTATGCGCATAAATTTTACGGAGTATGTAGAAATGGTATGCATACACACAAGCATATTGTACCTGTGTATAATCATTACGTGCGAATGTTTAGAAAGATCTCTACGAATTCATTTGTTCAAGGTTGCGAATAAGTCTATTACAAATGACCGATGGAAAATCGAATTTTATGCAAGAATGGAATTGAAATCTTGGAAATTGCTCCCGTAAAAATAAGAGATTAATTTGAAAACTCGAATTCCATTGTACGAAATTTCATTGCTGCGCCAAGAAATATTTCAATTGAAATCATGTAAGCAATTTTTATTGTTATTTAAGGCACCAATTTCATAAAAGAATTTTTATATTCCTTTGTAAAATTCCTATTTAACAGCTAGGCTCTAGACAACGCAGGGTAATGGAGGTAACTTATCTTTGAAACTACGCAATATCCAACGTTGCTTTGGCAATTAAGAAAAGTTACGGCGGTGAAGATGAATTAAAAAAAAAGAACCGGTAACACGTTTCCTATTTCATTAATTATCTAAAAGCTAAAAGTTGCAAATTATTTAAAATTTCATAGAATCAGTAATAAAGTTAAATATTGTCAGTAACAAGTCTGTAAATTACGAGAAAATAACATTTTGAGAACGATGGATTGGAATAGTTGAAGTTGGCAAAAAATTTAACATGTTAGAAGAAATTCCAAAATTTTAAAAAGATATAAAGCATTGTATCTTTTAGTCTGCTGGAGTAATTTGCTATTGGCCAAAATTAATATGTGCATAAGCAAGAGCCAACTACAAGAATTTGCCAAACACTATATATTGTACTTTATGTAAACAAGATTATGTAATAAAAGTTTAGTCCCAACAATTTTTGATAAAGAAATTATTACAAAACCAGATCGCTGCCGTTCATGTGAACTATTTCGAAATTTTCGCAGCAAGGTCAAGTTTAATTTAATCGAAGTTAAAGTTTTGAGCCGTTCACATTCATCCTTGTTTTGTAAGGCGAAAGTTGTGTTATAGAAAGAGGATTTGAGCTTTGTATTGTTTAGATATCTGTTACATATTTACACATGTACCAAATCAAGTACATTTGCTATTAAACTGGGCTGATCAATTAACCAGATGCCGTACACTGAGTTAAAGTTTGCTTCCTATTTCTCATCAATAATCATTACTTTGCCTATTCTTTCTTAAAAAAAAAATTATTATTCGAGTTAATTGCATATATTTGCAAATTTGGCAAAATTTAATTAACATTACTGATCTTTGGCGAGTATCTCTATCGCAACTTGAACTTGTAAACAAACCGAAATATTAGCATCCGGGATAACCTTGACGATCGTGTTTTCGAAATTACGAAAAAGGGTGTATTATCGTGACGTTTGAGCGTTTTTTTTTTGCTTTTAACCTTCTTCTGCGCGACCAAACAATCCAAACGACCCCTGGGTAAACACATCTCGGTTACGCTTAATAAGACCCGGTCGATTTGGCATAAACAAGCGCCATAAGCTTGCCCGCGTGTTGACTTAACGCGAGAACAAGGAATCTTACAAACGTCAAAAGCGATCGCTGCGCAATTTCGACCCGTACGACGCAGAAAAGCAGCGTTCGTTCGCCGATTATTTGCGATATTTTTTTTTCTTGTATGATGCGAGCGAATTTGGGAGAACGAGTAGTCTGTTGTTGCCGTGCATATAATCGTATGTTTTGTTATACATGCAAACATGTGCGCGTGATATTTTGCATAATTGTTTCGACTATACAGTAGAACCGGAATAAAATGATCGTACTTTTAGACCGGTTATATAGTGTTTAGAAAGCACGATATTAATAAATCTGTGCTATAACTTTCGCAGTTACGCAGGATTTTACTTACTCGTTTCTCTGCGTATAAACAAACCTAATATCTAACAGGATACATTCTTATTTAATTGCTTAGTTATAAAATAGTCTGTACAAAGGAATAGAAGAATATTTTTGAACATTTATTTAAAAAAAGAACGCTGAAATTAAAAAAAAAATGATATTTGAGCGGCGATGTCTATTGATTTGCTCTTCATAGAATTCAATTGTTCCATTAGAAATAGGTTGTAGCAAGCACGTGTTCGAAGAGCCCAGCGATCTCTCCAGGAAAAATGTCGTGCGTGTTCGAGAACATTTCTGAGACGACAAGTAGGATCTGTTTGTCTGAGTGATTTTATCGATGCAATGGGGAGAATCTTTTATGTGCGAAGTAGCGGTTCCAATATGGGGTTGTAAGAGGTTTGTTAGATATTTAGCAATGGGCTAGGTTGCAGACCCAATGGCACTGACTATTTGACATAAAGGGCCATCTGGCTTGTGTATTTTTGGGGAGGCTGGGCTATTCGTGTGCGGGGATCTGTAATTTCTTGATTAGCTGGTTGGTTTTCCGAAAAAATGTGACCAGTGGGATCTCGAGACAGATTGTTGTAATTTTCTGGAATGAGAAGGTTCTGGATTTTCTACAACGGTAGCATTTCCCTTGTCCGCTGAGAGCACGATGATGCTTTTGTCCACATTGAGACTTTTGATCGGACAAGGAGAGATTTTGAAAACTATGTACTTCAAGTTTTGCAAATTTAACGTTGAAACGCTCGTGTAACTTCGATAGTTACACGAGCGTTTCAATATTCAACATTTTTAAAATGTTTTTCTATATGTTGTCTCCAAAGGTTTTCGCAAATTTCAACTTGAATCGTCGATTCCTCATAACCTGTTATATACGTATACTACGCTACCAATAATCTTGGTTATATTGGCGAGATTCTTTTTTTTTTTTATTTGTTTTCGCCTTGCCCTTGGGTTTACATTTTTTGCATCTTCTGATATCTTTTCAGTTGGAAGTATACATGGCCAAAAATAAATTTGTTGCAAAACTTTCGACGAACATATTTTGATTGAAAAAGCTCCGTTCTTTAAATGTGCCCATTTATAGACAAAAGCGTCTTAAAACTGTCCAAAACTCCATAAAAAAAAGCTAAGGGCTTGGCACTACCCTCAATCGATTCAGAAGACGATTCTTTGTCTGCAATTGTATACTTTTTCCGTTGAATTTAGTGCACAATTTACGGCGTCCATCAGGTCATTCATTTTATTTATCAACAAAGATAAACGAAACAAAAGATTGCGTATTTTTTATTTGACGTAGAAGCAAGATATATCTCCCTTCACTTGTTTTATTTAGCACCCGCAATTGTGCGGGCAAATACGTAAGCAGGACTGCTTTAAATAGGTGTTCACTAACCCACTATTACATTGTTTGATGCTCGACCAAGGCCAAACGTATATTATCTCTAGGCTAAATATGGAATTGAAAATAAAATTTTGTACTTTGTACTCTATTTCGGCAAATGGATGTGGGGAATACATAAATGAGTACATAATGCTGTAATGTTTTAATATAGGATCCATAGAAGCTTCGTCGATCTCCACGGTTACAAAAGAGGCAGAATTTATTTTCTACAAAAGATACGGCATGATTAACGTATATTGATGAAGATAAAATAATAATTAACGAAAATACAAAAGTACGTTTTATAATACGTCTTATCTACGGTTAATCTACTTCATAACTCATAACACAGTTGTTATCTTGACGAGATCTAGTCACCATGACTTATTGTAACGAGTGTAACAAACACTCTATCTGCATGGAGGCTGCTCAAGGTGAATGTTGGTTCTATTTTTTTTTTATGCAATATAGAGTTTTGCGTATATATTATTGGACATTAACTTCGCTTTGTAACAAATGCAATCGGCTTTGCGATTTTAATAATTACATTGGAATGGTGACTAGGTATAATATATGATCAAATTATGTGCTACAACAAGATTTCTATATTTAAAAAAAAAAATTCCTCAAAGTTACTCACAAAAAACGTAGGCAACTGTCATCCTCTGATTTTTATAAGACTTTGCTGGGATATGGTACACCGAAAAATATTAGACACGTATTTTTTTAGCACCTCTTTTGTTATCTCCTCTTACTAGCACCACATATCAGACGGGGAAAAATCAGTGGCGCGTTAGGGAATCCAAAAATCTAATTTTTTTCGCTCCCGCTCACATATATTCTCAAGAAGAAAAATAACCTGGTCATATCTTTAAACCCCACAACAAAAAATTAAAAACTGCCTGTTTTTGGGTTTCCTTCATAAGTCGTCTTTAATGAATGTCATCCTCTCCTTCCACTTTTCCAAAATTCAATGCACTTCGTTTACTGTTAATATCTATATCAGAAGATTCTTGCTCTTATTCGATATCAGATGTTTTCTTACGTCCTCTTAAAATGAAAAAAGCCAATTAAAAAAAACAACCTGTCTAATATTTTTCGATGTACTGCATTCCCGCAAAATGCTATCGAAATGGGAGGGAGACAGTAGCCTACGTTGGTTGTCTGATTATAAAGCCGCGAGATTACGCAAGTTGCAGAATATTAAATAATACAAATTCACGGCATAACATATTATGGCAGATTATTTTAGCTGAACGGGTTAAAAAGTTACAAAGTAAAACCGGTTTCGTCCAGCTAAGTTAATAACGTGTTCTCTCCTTATTTATTTATAACTATGTTCGATCGCGTAGAAATTATTTTAATTAGATAAACGTTCCAATATAGCTTCGTAATGAATGCTTTTTGTACTTAATTTATTAAGGCAACTCCTATGCGTTTCTTATCCAGTAATAATTAACTTCCTTTAATAAAAAGAGGTAGCGTTTGATAAATGTATAATTAAGGAAATGCTACAATTAATTGATGATACAAATTGATACCTTTTATAGAAAAGATTGCATAGGCATGTTCTTCTAGAAGATGGATTCTAATTAGACTTGTGTATGTATTAAAATCTAATTAGCTTAGGTCATACCAAATGTCACTAATTTAAAAATCTTGGTTTTTGTAAGAGGTTTTGTTGTTTTGTATGAATGCTCTTCAGATGGATAGAAATTACGTAATGTCATAAATTATTTACTATTTCTCCCAACACTTTCGGGTCTTTCAGACTTTGCATCAGTTGGAAAAATAAATTTATGATTTCCGGTAAATGTAACCCTATCTTAAAGAGCAGATAGGTTAATATGGTTGCATAAATAAGTAATTTTTCGATTAAGACATTCTATAATCACGTAACCTTGTTAACGTATGAATATAGTGAGGTACAAAAGTTCCCGCTTCTATGTAGGGTTGGTTAGCAAAAAGCCTCAAAATGTCTTGTTCACCTAAAGAGCTCGTTGTCAGACAATAAATGATAATGTTCTAGCAGCATTCATATCTCAATTTTCTAAGCTCAAATAATTCTTGCTAGGTATTGTTATTAAATTCATATTTTCCCATGTTTATTTTCTTTTGCTTAGAGTAAACACTTCTTACAATGGAATCTCGTCGTAATCTACTGTGATATTATAAAAATTGTAATTTTCAGTCATTTCAGTATATTTATGCTAGTGCATCACCTAAAAACCAACGGTTTTCTTTCAGTCAGAATGAACCAACCTTGGTCTTGAAATCAAATTTTAACACTACAACATTCGAATTTGCTTTATAAATAAAACACTTGAAATATGCTACTAGAGTTCGCGATCTAACGTCTAATGAACAGATATTAATGAGTACAGGTAAAGGTAAAGTGAACAGAATTTATTATTCATCTCCAGGAATAAAGATACGAAGAATGGGAAATGCAGACAAGATATATTATTATATCCGCGGAATTAACGTTTGTTGGAAATATAAATCTTCGGGAACAAAGGGAGGAGAATCAGGTGCTATATAAGCCTCTGTAGAAATCGAAAAAGGAAGAAAAGTTTAACTTTAACAGTTGCAATCGACTGAACGTCACTCTTCATGACGTTAAAGAAAGAGATTTCACATAACATTAGACAGATATCTCATGAAGAGCTGCATTGATCGTAATGTAAAGTATACATTGTGAATTTCTGAGAACTTGGAATATAGAGTAAAGGGGAAAAAAGTGTAGTTGTATTTAAAAAAAATTAAGTTTTGGAAATTTTTCAATTTGAAAGCTCGATCATAATTGTCGGCTGTGCGGTATAATGTTTTCGAAAAAATCGTTCAAAATTTCAATTCATAGCATTACACAAAAAGAGCCATAAATCAGTTAAACATATGTATAAATCTCAGCAACACGTAAAAGCACGATCGTAAGATATTTTTGTAAGCTAGCAACGCTATCGAAAGAGTATTTGTATTACATAAAAGAACAGTAGAAACTAGTTTTAATTTAGGTCGCTATGAATCTGTGCGAAGCACGTTTAAGATGAATGAATTACGAATTGTATAGTTTGTTTTGTTTTCAAGCATTGATGTTAAAAATTACCGCAATTGCAACACAAGGAGTACCAATTATCTCTTACCACCTCTTTTTTCTTGTTTTGTTTTGACTTGTTTCCTTTCCTATATTTTGTGTGTTACAAAGTAAAGACTATTATTATTTTCCTATATCCATATCCTGGAGATACCGGAAATAGAATTGAAAATATCGAAAGTCGGTACTTTAGTAACAGAATTTAAGACAAACTAAGTAACTTATTCACATACGGTACAAGCATCAACAGCTTGTACAGAAGATGATTTAAATCATAATTTCCTCCAAGAGATCCGTTCCCTTTCATCTAAAAATATGCATTGTTTTCATAATAACCAATACCAGACACGTCTCATTATCATAACTTTCCATCTGCGTCTACTACGATTTTTTTACAAACCTCCACCATCGCAACATAATATTTACCACGGTTCAATTACGCGATGCTTACGTCTGTACGTATATATATACCTTACCAGAGATGGATTATGTAAGAGTTTGTTCACCTATTAAGTGCCGGCAGTGTTGAGTCAGAAACTGGCGAAACTGTTACGTCTCTGATCGCTAGAACGCAATCGGGTCAGTTCAATGTCGGTGGATTCGTGTTGAACGAATCAACAGAAAAATGCTCAAAAATTCGCGTCGTTGTCGATTCGAATTACTAGACAAACGACGTTTTGCCGAACGAATAGAGGGGGTAGATAAATAATTAGATAATTAAGAGAATTGCTGTCGGGCTCTCCGCGTTGCTTACTCAGCTAATGCGGGTCCTTGATTTCGCGGTTATTTCATTGGTTCAATCGGTGATCGGGAACGCGATTGGAGTGATGAAGAGGCGGAGAGAATGGATCGTGTCGAATTGATAGATTATGATCGCGTGGAAATTTTTGAAGTAGTTGAGGTATCGTTTGCGTGAATCATTATATGGCTTTATCTCTGTTTTTGTTTTTTAATTTATTATCCAATTTGCGATAAACAATGAAACAAAGTAGAAGATATGGAAGCATAAACGGAATATTGAACAGAACGAATAAGCAAACCTACAACGTACAACGGGATACAATATCGTTCAAAAACGAAGTAACAAACAAAGATGGAAAATAGGACAGGAAACACAAATAAACGATGTAACAAATAATAGTCAACAGAATCAACAAAAAATTGTAAACAAATATGACGCTTTTCTCCTAACTCAGCGGCGTACCGTTTCGCTAGCTTTCGTTACATAATTAATTTTTCGCCAGTGGCGGTACATGCGTTTAGTCACTTTCGTATTTAAAAGTCTTCATTTTACTTCAGAATACTAAGTACTTTGCAAATCGTATTCAATGTGTGTGAAATAGTTTAATATAATAGTTTACAAACTAGTTTTATTAAAAATTTTACTTTATACTTAATGTAATTATATGAGGGTTACGCTCGTAAATGTACACAAATTTTTCTATTATTTTAACTTCTTTGGTACGAACAATATAAAAATAAATACAAGAAATAGGATACGAAACGGATGAGAAAATAGAATTCAAACAGGAAGAGGAAACAAAAAAATTAAATTTCCCTTGATTAAAAGTGGCTACAAAAGACGAATTTAAATGTATAAAAAAATGTAGCTATTTATCAAGATTATTCTGCTATTGACGTTGATCGTATTCTTAAGAAAGTTCAATATAGGCATTATCTGAGAAATTCCACCGCTTTAATGAGGCAGAAATCCGCGATAAGAAATATGTGAAAAATTCTCTTCTACATAATATCGAAAGATGTATAAATATACAAATTTGCCCTGGGTATGCTAGCCCCGAAGTAGAAATTGAACGGATTATAGGCGTCAGGTTCAAATGACATATGGCGCGTTATCGCTATGGGAGAATCGAATCGTCAAGTGTAGCACATCAGATAAGTGAAACCGGGAATATTTAATTAAGAATGCGCGAATGTAAAATGCGCAACAGCAATATTTTATTTTAAATCCAGCTATAATTTTTGTTAGGACAATAACATATTCTGGTAATTTTTAGAATATATAGGTCTATTTTAAAAATACAAGGAAGAAGATGAAAATCCTCGCAAAACAAATGTATGGAAAAAAATTTCAATTTATCCTAATAGCAGGTAATACAAATATTTAACGAATGGCCAATAAACAAGTTTGCAATGGAAGGGATGGGTTTACGAGGTCGTAAAAAATGTTACCTGCCTGCCTCTGGTTATAATACGGAGTAATTCTTATCATTAAAGTTCGCCATTTTGCTTCACGAAATTAGCAGAGATTAGACACGCTCGTGTTTATTCGTCTTATGAGAATGGGTTCGTGTTGCTTAGTGGTTTCCCGGAGAGTCGACAAAACACGACTCTGTCTAGTCTCTGCTAATTTCGTGAAGCGCACGGAAAGTGGAGAACTTTACTTATCATACTCGCTGTGAATCATTCTGTTAGTAAACCAGTTTCGATACGGTTGTTCAGTTGCAGTGTTTGTGAATATAATATTTAAAAAATGCCGAAAAGATGGCAATTCTCACATTGCATCAGAAAGGACGTTCTGTGCGTGTGATTGCAGAAAAATTTCGAGTGACAAAATCTACAATGCATCATACTATCCGCCGCTACAGAGTCACCGGAACATTGGAAGATCGGAATCATCCACATCGGTCGAGAACAACAACTATGCAGAAATCGGTGGTTAACGGCGTCCGAAATAAACAGGACCGATTTCTGCCGGTCTATTAGTACAGTGGGCCGAAACTTATAGAAATTGGATCTCAGAAAATTTTGGACTGACGAAGTTCGAAGTGTTTGGGCAGAAGCGCAAAGTTTTTGTGAGACGAGAGAATGTTGCGCGATTGTATCGTTTCCACAGTGGTGGTTCAGTGTTGGCTTGGGGTTGTTTTAGTAGTGCGGCGGTCGGAGATCTGATGAAATTTGCAGACCATGCTCTGCCCTCCGCAGAGTCCGGATTTGAACCCCATCGAGTTACTGTGTAAGATAAGTCCTAACTTCCAAAGAACATCTGTGGCGGATCCTCTAAGCCGATACTTCCGGGGCAACTCTAACCAAATTAACAGAGCACATGCCACGAGTGGTCTAGGCAGTATTAAAAGCGGAAGGAGGCTCTTTGGTCGTGGTGCAATATTTTAATCAGAATGTTTTGTTTTATTTTTTATTTCTTCTTACCATTCCTTTAAAAAATTTTTCTGCGAATATATTTTTATTTTCTTTTGAATTCTTCCCGTTTTTATTTAGTTAGCAATAATTTACTAATTGTCCTAACTACAATGACCGGTAGTGTACATATTAAAAAAAAATACAAAATATCAAAATTGTAAACAGAACAAAAATAACATACTAGACGGGGCATAACCGAAAAGCACTGAATAATATATAAGAAAATACAGTACCTAATATACAGGAGAAAGTACATAGAACATTACAAGTGAATACAAAACAATTACAGAATAGAACTTGCAGGAATATACAAGACGTTATTACATAAATTCAAAACAAAAGAGAAGAATACCAACGGTGATTTGATTAATTTTGGAAATTTTTAAACAGAAAATGGCAAAAACAAGAAAAACCTGGCAATATTTCAAGGATTCGATCAAAGAAGACTAATAATGAAACAGTTTTCAAAAAGGTTATTAACCAGAAGAATTTGTGGAATGTACAATTTTGTATAAGAAATCTTTTAACGAAAAATATTTAAGAAGAGTTACTAACGAGAATTACTTCCGGTTAAAATTAATATTCACAAAAATTTTGCGAAACATCTCGGCTTGTTCCACATAAAATAAAAAAGGGACTACAAGTTTTTACAATTTTGCTTTGATGCATGCAAATAATAATCAATTAAAAAATTCCGAAAGTAAATTTCATGTATTAATGCCACGTGATCAGATATCCATTAAAAAAACTTTGTTGGGACCAAATTCTGTTTGCTCACAAGATGTGTGCATGTATGTTGTAAAGCGCTACGAAAACAGTATGCGATAATTTATCCAAATTTAAAATTGTTTTTCTTTAGAAATTCTTTACATCCAATCAAAGTCATCTCTTTCTGCGTTGTTTAAACTTGGCAATGGTTCAATTCGAAATGCTATTTCGGTGGTCGGAGGTCAATGGTTTTCCCGACAAACTACGGACATATACACTTAATATAAATATAATGAAATGGACAGGCATTTCGCCGATTCTAAAAACCCACCGAACAGCACCAAGCATGCGGAAGCGTTAATGTGTTAATCTTTCGATATATTATACGGTCGCCAAGTTGAGCTGGAAATTTATTATGGCACATTTATATAAAATGCATAAACATAGCACATATATTCGAATTAGACGAGCACGTCTGGATCTATTATTAGGCAAACGTAGTGGGAGTTCTTTAACGAGTTTTTGCAGCTCCACGACAATATTGCATTATGGTTTAGAGAACAGGTGTTCGTGATGAGTTTGGAAAGTTTTTCCTTCGACAGTTAATTAGCCAATTCATTTTCCGAGCGTTGAAAATCACGGGGAAGTCCGTTACGTACCAACGCATCTTTGTGGATGAAAATAGAGTAGGTTTGATGTGGGATAATGTTTCGGAATTACATCTGTGTAATGGTAGAAATGTTATTTTTACAATGGTCTAGTCTTTCTAGAAAGATTTATGTGGTCGTACGTCAAATTGAACAATTCTGCATGCAATCTCATCCGAAATATGCTAAAATATAATTTTTGCAACCAGTTTAATTCTACATCGTTAGCATTGGTTTGACCAGAGAAATACACAATTGCACAAAATCTACATTGACTAGCTAAAAACCTACGGCTCTGGGTACTTGTTAAGAAAAACCAAATTTAAAAAGCATTTAGTTACTTAGTATTATTTTCCGGGGGTTACCGTGTAGTTGTGCTTACTCTTGGTAACATCTAGCAACTATAGGAGAATTTAATTAAGCTACTAAGACTCTGTTTTGCTTTAACGAATATCTTCATAGAAGTTTCTGGATAAGACACCATCGAGAGGTCAAAAATTGCAAACACAAAAATCGACACGGTTGCAGAATCAAACCTTATCTCATGACAGCCCTATTACAGACAGAAACGTTTGCAGAAGATTTATACAATGAAGTTTTGATAAGATCTCGAAATGTTGTAGAACGGCGAAGTGGATTGTGGAAAAGAAGGTTCTCTTTTATCTTACACGATGCTTATAAAACGTATAACTCAAAGTGGTAGGCGGAAGGAACTAAGGTAAAGGCTTACATATAATGTAATGTAAATCCACAGAGTGTTCAGATTGACAATATTAGCGTTTTATTATCTATCATTTCGTAATTTAGAGTCTTTGATGATTAATGCTGTTCAACAACGAGGATTCCGGCAACCTCTGTCAGAATAGCGCTTTTCCGACGTTTTCTATTGTTTTGGAGCGGCTTATATAGCCAAAAACCCTCTCTCTGTTCGGTAAGTAAAGCAGACAGCCTCGAAGTAGAAAATTCACTTCGAGAATTAGATTTTGTAAATAAAGTAAACAATATCAAACTAGAAGATGGGGAAATTTTGGTATCGTTCGATGTTTGTTCACTCTTCCCTAGTGTACCGATCCCTGAAACCATAGAGTATTTAGTTGAGCTCTTAAAGCTCAACAATATTGAAGATACCAAAATAGCAGAATATAAGAGACTAACGTGCAGAGTGACGTGAAGCAAAATTCTTTTCAAGTTGAGGGCAAGTACTATGAACAATTAGAAGGTACAACAATGGGCAACCCCCTGTCCCCCTTCATAGCCAACTTGTTCATGAGCAAATTTGAGACATGTATGAGAGCGGAAGCCGCATATTTTCCTAGAATGTGGCATAGGTACGTAGATGATATTTTCGCGGTTTTTGATACTAAGAAAAGTAATATTCCGGATTTTCTCGCGACCCTCAACTCAAAATTCGAAACCATTAAATTCACAGTAGAAGAAGAAGTGAACAATCAACTTCCGTTCCTAGATAGTTTAGTGATTAAAAATAATAATAAACTGGAAATTGGCATCTATAGAAAGGAAACCAACACTAATAGGTACATTATGAACGATTCTAACCACTGTGGACAACACAAAATGGCCGCGATTAGTTTCTTAATTAATAGATTAGTTAAATTCCCTCTAAGTAGAAGTAGATTTAACAGAGAACTTAAATTCATAAAAAACGTCGCTATTTATAACGGTTACTCTTCTATAGAAGTCGATCGCATGCTTAAGAAAGTCCAACATAGGCCTTACGCAAGAAATTCCACGACCTTAACCTCGGTAGAAACTAATAGCAAGAAATTCGTGAAACTCCCCTTTCACAGCATATCGAAAGGCGTGAGTAAGGTTTTGAAGAGTCAAGATATGAACGTATGCTTCGGTTCGCGCAACGCACTTAAAAATCTTCTCGGTAATCCTAGAGATAAACCGAAAATGGGAGAAAGGTCGGGTATTTATAAAATTGAAGGAAGTCACTGTAATAAAGCCTATAATGGTCAAACAAAAAGAGCGATAGAAACTAGATTCAAAGAACATATAAGAAATTATCGCTACGGTAGATTGGACGCGTCGAGTGTGGCACAACATATAAATGAAACCGGGCATAGTATTAAATTAGAAGACTTAAAATTGATTGAAAACGTAACGTCGCTGCGAGAATTAGATGCGTACGAGACGGTTTACATAAAAAGTAATAAAAATCTGATGAACCGAGAAAACGGACCGTTGTCGTACTCTGTCCTTTTTGACCTTTTGCAGTAGGCTGGCACTCGTTTATATTTCGGGTCATAAAAGAGATCTTCCCGTCCATCTGGCCGTGTTTTTCGCATGTCGTAGTTTAAGACGCGTAGAGGGTAGAATTAGGCACTTGTAAAATACAATATTTCTTCTCGGAAGAAGGGATAGTTCACGCATGTTATTTTTCGCACGTCGTAGCTTCAAGGCGTGCAGGAGGTAGAAATAGGCACTTGTAAAGAATATCTGTTCTAAGAAGTAGGGATAGTACATGCATGTTTAGTATTAGAAAAAGTTTTTTCTCACATCATTCGGTCACCGGTTGATGATGAGGACCATTCGTGTCCTCGAAACGGCCGTCCCGGACTATTTATTATATTACTATATAATAAATTAAACTTGTGTGGTGCGGAGGGTGCCGATACTTTTGTGTTGTTTACCATACTACGCCACAGTCCTTGCTATCATTATTTATCATTAAAAATAAGTTACTTGCGGCATTGAGAAGTAAAAAGCGTCTCATGTTTGTACGAAAGGCAGCAGCAGACAGACACTTAGACAACTCCGGAGTGGCGTAAAGTACTTTATAGATTAAATATGCAAGATGCACTTCGAAATTGTACGTTTATCAATATTTAATTGCCGTGGAAAATTTGCGAGCATTATCCACCAACAACTCTGCCTATAAATCGAATACTTAAAGTTTTAAATCAACTTCATAGTCCTCAATACATACGATACGTAGATGTTAAGCTACTTAACTTAAGGAATCGCCTCAACATCATTCCAAAATAATTTGATAAACAATGAAGAGAAACGACTCCATAAAAATAGCTAGCCGGTCGTGCACAAAAACAATAACGTGGTTACGTAATCTTGAATAGGCCAATCGAAGGTAATGGTTGCTATTGTTTTCGGTGCTATTTAAGCGTCGACAAACAAGTTTTTGCGTTGTAATAACATGATGGATAATGAGTTTTCTTATAATACTAATTTTGCTGTCATGGGAATGGTGTAATCTGATAGATTATTAGACTTTTTTCATTAACTCGTAACAAAGGAAATTACTTATTTTCGGTTTAATATTAATAGCAAAAGAACTTAGAAAGAACAATACATTCTTTTATGCAAGCGAGGAGGAAGTAAAAGGTTAAAAGATTTAGCTTAAAAGAGACACATATAGAAGTCCAGGACGATTAAATAAGGTAATTAAAACCAAAATAATATTATACAAATGAGGTCTCTGCTAAATATGATTTCAATTTTCGTGATCTTGTGCAAAAGCTAATCCAGCTCTGTGATGTCCTGAGGATGTCCCACAGATAGCTGTGGGCATTGGGCTGGTTTTCCAGGAGTTAAATTAGCATTGGCTAGTCGTCCACTTGATTACATGCACATTTCCTACGTCGCTCAATCGATTTGCCACCTCAATCGAAATCAGATGCCTTCAAAACTGAAGAAACCCTAAATTAATCATTTCGTTCGGCCTGATCCTAGCCTCCTAGTATAGCTTCCGGCCTTATTAAAAAACAGAACGGCTCTTTGGACTGCCGAACGAATAATGCCTGGTACCTGAGTAGAATAATATTGGTTCCGGCCATCTTGAGCGGCCAGAGTGTATATCTTTTCGTTCTGCCCCGACTTTAGGTGTTAATTAATGAAGTTCTTCATGCTGCAGCCATTGTTGCTATTCTTCCTTTGCTTTAGATAATAAATGCGTAATGTACATATTTAATACCAAGAAATTCTTCGTCTTTAGTTTAGAGACTAAGTTATTACAATATCCTAAAACAATAGACGTTAAGAAATAATTGAAAAAGCAGGTTCGGATATAGCGACAACCGCATGTAACGACCGCGTCATTATAAGTGACTTTTACTGTTACGTTCGTTTAAATAGTACGGTTTCGTTTCTAATTCGAACATCGATTTCCAGCGCGAAATAGCATATCACGAATCCGACACCGCGGTTTAATTGAAAATAGCAACAAGCGAGCGCAGGTGCCTATTGAATGACTCACTACCTTCCACCATTATTAGGAGAGTCTGAACTAACGACTTTCGCTTGCCTTTTCCGAGTGTTGCAGGCTGGACATTTAGAGGCTGCCGGAGCGCCACGGAATCGTAATGACATTTCTGCGATATATATAATTGACCATGAACAGAAACACAAGCCTATACCTTAGTCGTGGCGAACACAATAACCACGATACGCGCTATATTCCGTGAGCATTCGTTATGCGAACAGATACTTCTATACGTTAAGATATTCTAGAACAATGAATATTCACTTCCTTATTGATTCACCCGCTCTAGAGTTTAGCGATTTTATTCACAGGGTCATGGAATGGAAACATTCACGATACCTCTTGACCTTTGTTATTAAGCTGAACAAAGAGCAGATAGATTGATTTTCAAGAACAATAAATATTTAAAATAACTGTTTTTTTTTTTCTGTTGCAGTTATTAATCCAATTGAATGTAGGTTTTTGCGGCTGTTGTCTACTATAGAATAATCTTTGTAAAGACTTTAGGAACTTTTTGAAGCTGCAACACCTGGAAAATTATTCCGCTGGCATTAACGTGTCTTCTTCGGTTAGGTTTTTGTTTTTGTTTTGTTATTCCTTCTAAAATATTGATTACCTATTTAGAAATGGTAGCGGATCCTAAGCCATTTATAAATGAGAGTGCAGATAGACATTCAGGCTTATCGAGATATCTCAAAGAGGGTAAGACTTAGTTATAGGCAACCTTAAAAAATATAAACGCATTTTCTATGCAGATTTTAATGATGCAAAAATATACAATGCGCTCCATTTACAAAAAAAAAAAAAAAAAAAACTTGCTGCCCCCTTCCAGATTGGTTAAGAAACGTGGGAGATATGAGGTAACCATACAAAAAAAAGAAACACGACGAGTTGAAAATATCCTCCTTTTTTGAAGTCGATTAAAAATAGTAAATAACATTAGTATGAAGGCATATTGCTACAACTTTTAATATAGAAAGATATACACAAATATATTTTTTTAATAGTGCGTAATAATAAGGGGGTTCCCAAATCTTCGTCCCCACCCCCTTCCCTCCGGGCACTTTCTCTACCAAGATACCGTAAAAGTATCTTTTTCCAATATTTTTTAATAACACTAAATACTTCTAAAACTAAATTACAAAAATACCAACCAAACATGAAGATATAAAGTAAACTATTTTGCAACGTGTAGTTTTAGAATATTTTTACTATATTTTAGAGTACCTACGGTTGAAACTAAAATTACAATATGCTTTAGAAAGTAGGCCGAGGTTTTTGGTATCCAGAAATATCCCACAAGTTCTCGAATACTACCGTGTCTGATTGTCCAGGAAATTGAAAATAATACATTGTGAGATCGTAAAATAGTTTAGAAAAAAAATGTTTTATGTACACTGCCGTTTAGTGAAGTTCGGTCATATAATAAAAATCTATTATATCACACTGTATACAATTATTAATACATAAAATTAGAAAAATATTAAGCATACACTCTTTTCTAAGGGATTAAAGCCATAAATTATTATGTAAAGTAGAAATATTGCGACAACCACAATAAAGTCCCTTTTATTATCATTCCAAGAATTTCTCGGAAGTACCGATCTTTTTTAAACGGGTCGTTTGGGGATTATTAACGAACAATACATTTAAGAAATATACCGCAGTATCACTCACTGTTTATTTATCACAGGCGTAAAGATACAAATTTGCTTCGTTTTAGTGTTAAACGTGTGTTGGTGTGCATCTGTCGTTTTTGCGCGAAAGTTTTTAGAAAATTTACTTCGAAATGGCACGTGACAAGCCTACCAGTGTAGAAAAACGTTCACGCATTATTGCGCTGTTCGAAGAAGGATATTCGGGACGACAAATTGCTGAAAAAATAAATATGAGAAGTTCAACAGTAAATGACATCATAAAGCGATGTCGGACAACTGGAACCATAGAAAATCGTGTTCGTCCTGGAGCATCTAGGAAAACAACAAAAGTTGAAGATTTGAGAATTGTATTATTAAGAAAACGCAATAGAAAATTAACAGCGCCACAAATAGCAGCCGAAGTCAATCGCGGCCGTGAAGAACAAGTTTCGGCGAGTACGGTAAAACGTCGACTTCAACAAGCGGACCTTCATGGACGCATTGCCATTCGAAAACCCTTATTACGTCGGGGCAACAGAGCAAAACGGCTACAGTGGGCCCGTTCTCATTTAGATTGGTCGTTAGATGATTGGAAACACGTGCTTTGGAGTGACGAGTCAAAGTTTGAGGTTTTTGGGCAAAACCGACGAGTTTATGTCCCAAGACCTAAAACCGCAAAAATGATCCCGGACTGCATTGTGGCAACAGTGAAGCAAGGGCGTAGTTCTGTGTTAGTGTGGGGATGTTTCTCCTTTGCTGGGACGGGAGATTTATGCAGAGTGCAGGGTGTAACGAGGAAGGAAAATTATTTTGCAATACTCCAGAATCATGCAGTGCCATCAGGATTGCGTATAATAGGCCGTAACTTTACATTCATGCATGACAACGACCCAAAACGCACTGCGTTAGTGTGTAAGAACTATCTAAAGGAGCAAGAAGAACAGCACACCCTGAAAGTAATGACATGGCCCCCACAAAGCCCAGATTTAAACCCGATAGAGTTGTTGTGGGATGAACTGGACAGGAGGATCCGAAAAATATGCCCAACTTCACAAGAACATTTACGGAATATTCTGCAACATGAATGGATTAATATTCCACAATCCGTTTTAACAAAACTTATCGAAAGAATGCCTAGAATAGTTCGAGCGGTGATTAACAGCAAAGGAGGTTTTTTCGCATGGAAAAAAAAAATAATGTTCAGTATGTTATATTAGGCCGGAATAACTTTTTATTTATTTATTTTTGTCTTTTTTACCTGTACATACAATAAAATTGCATTTTGTTTTTAGTTTCGTTTGTTTCTGTAACCTTTTCATGTTTTTTACTAACCGACCGAACTTCGCTGAACGGCAGTGTACTTCAGGCTCATGAAATAAATTGAACTGATAAAATGTTATTATCAAAACAGAAATTAAGTATTGCGGGCATTTGTCATTATCGTCTGAATATATTTCGATTACAATATTTACATCCACATCAGGAATTGCGCATATAAACGTGAATTAAAAAATGAACTCGCCTACATATGTAGATATCACGGGTGCAAATTTGTATTTGCTTTAATTGCCCGTTTATAAATTGTACAAAAAACACGTGAGTGCTTTTCGAATTATCAGCGCTGTGTATATAATATCGTTGTTTTTTTTTTGATTAATTAATCATTAAAAGAGCAAAAACATTCTTATTTAATGTGTAGAAGGCTAATCAGTGATAATTAACTACATGTGTACATTAGGGAACATAAATATTTTAACCGGTGTGAACTTAGCGACCCAAAGTTACCAGCACATTTTCCGGAAATGGAAAGAATCGGTATTTGAAGTAAAACCGTAGAAATGACCAGGTTCATTTGCATTTCATGGTAGTTCTCTCGGAAGTTAAGTACGAAAGCACGTTCTACCACACCAATAAAATCATATATTCGCGTAAGTCGCTTATTCAAACAACGCATGGTTCAATATCAGTCTCAAATCCCGGATATTTGGATATTACATACAGCAACCAGTAACAGAATCCCTTACCGGCCGCCCACGGGGATTCAAACGCTCCCCGAAAAATTGAAAAAATTCCTGCGGCTACCCACGACCGGGTATCACTTTCGAAACGCATAGAGATTGCGGATATTTGGATAATACGCATAGCAACGAATAACAGAATCCTTTCGCGGACGTCCACGGGGATTAAACGCCCTCCAAAAAATTAAAAAAATTCCTGCGTCTATTCACGATCGGGTACCTCATTAGAGATTGCGGAAATTATCATTTTTCAATCATATTTTAAGTTTTATTCCATAGTTGTATCTAATCTTAGTAAGTACCTTCCTAAACAACTTTTAGATTCTCTTGTATACTTTCTTTACATATAAACAAAGATTGGATTTGTTCCGAAGTTACAGATTACAAAATAGATCAATGTGTTACAAGAATAAAAGTATTCATTCGCAATATTTATCTTTATTGAGGTCACAAAATAGTAATTCCAGATAGGGAGACAAAAATCGAGCGTTTCTGCAAATATATGTGCGATGAATACGCATTATCTCAAGGCCTTACAATTGGCCAAATAAACAAATGCCGGCATTCCAAAACATCACATTGTACATCCAACAGAGGGTCCACCGCATAATATTCACTTTCGTTTTCAAAGGAGATTGTAACTCTCGTTCTGGGTTTAATACGAATTAACCATGCGTTATCGTAACATCTAAGCGTCTTTGATCAATGTTTGACTGCAAAAATCCGGTCTGTTTTTTATATAAAGCGTGTCGTAATAGTTAAAACTAAAAATATATACTTACCGATTCAGACAACTCGTTTAAGCCCGCCATCTTGCCACAACAAACTGCGCGCCGAAATTGCGCATTCGAATAAACATCGGACGGTTTTAAATTAAACGGGAATGAATCGAAACGGTCGAAATTAAAATCTACCGCAGAATCGTTTTATTTTAAATACACCCTTTAATTAGCATTTTGTATTTTACAACAAAAAGTACCTATTTAATACAATCGATGCTATTAGCGACATCTTTGATAGGCGTTCAAAAATTCAATTATCGTAATAAAGCGATCTATGTTATCGATACCACGTCACACGCGTTGGATAACCTCTACCGCGATAAACCTGATATTTTAGATTTGTACGTTATTTACGTCTCAAATGTAATAATTCCCAGACTTTTTTATATATCGAGCTAAAGTGTAAATATTTAGTGTATACGTGTATTGTAAAGTATATATATGCAAACATGCTATCTACTTACAACGACGATTCAACCACCTCCAACTCTACTAAAGGCGTTTCTAGTAAAATAAAGATATTAAGCCAGACGCTATTAAAAGCTGCGAATTTGTCGTCAAAAAAGGACTTGTTAAATCAAGCTTTGGGAGCCTCAGATCCAAATAAATGTGTTGAAACTGATCCAGATTTAAAAGTTACTTCAAAACAGGTGTGTTACTTCCGTTAACTTTCTTCAATTTTTTATTTAATGTTGTAATTGATAGCTATTTAAGAATGATAAAGATGGAGAGAAACCCAGTGCCTCTGGTAATGACCGGGATAAAGTTATTAAAAATATTAAAGCAAAAAAGCAAAATCGAAAACTTGAAGCAATTTCGGATTCAAATGATGGTAATCTAATAAACACGTTTCTTTAAATTTTTTAATGTAATTTTATGATTTTAGAAGGAGAATTAAATAATAATCTTAGCCATAGTAAGAAAGCGGAAGCAAAATCAGACTCGGGCAGTAGTGCTGAATTTGAAAGGGCAATTAGGCAAACGCAAGTTAGCAAACTAGATACTTCAGAACCTGGTAAAAAGAATAGTAAAAATAAGTACGAAATAAGTATAAAGAAGAAAGTAAAAAAGAAAAAGCAAGAAGTAATATCTGATTCATCAGATCCTGAACAGGAATACCATAATAGCCAGGAGAACATTAAGAAAAAGATGCAGCAGAAAAAAGAAGAAATATCATCAAGTAGCAATTCAGAAAGTGATAAAATCAAAGCAGGTTCTAAGAAAAACGTTGGAAAAAATGAAAGTAGGCAAACGAGATCACCTAGCAAAGATAATCATTCATCAGATAAGAGTAGCTCAGATAACAAAAAACCATTAAAAAAGATCAGCAAAACGATAGAGTTGAAAAACACAAAATCAAGTAATACAGATAAGAAAAAGTCTAGTAAAGCGAAATCAGAAAGTTGTAGCTCCTCTTGTGACAACGATATGAATCTTGAAAAAAAGCAATCTAATGTAAGTAAAGGGAAAAGTCCAAGGAAAGCTACTTTAACTAATGCAATAACTGTAAGAAAGCAAACAGAAAAAAAGCATATTTCATATAATGTATCTTCTTCTGAAAGTGAATCTGATAATAAAAGTGCAGATAAAAAATCATCCCTAAAATACAAAAAATCATCTAGAAATACCCAAATTTCAAAACTGAATGAAAAGAAGCATGATACTTCAAGGCGAGAAGTAATTTCATCGTCCACTAGTGATTCAGATACAGAAATGAAATCTAGTAATAAAAGAAATAAGAAAACTGTTTCAGACGAGTCGTCATCTGAAACAAGTCGAAATAGTAGTAGAAGTCGAAGGAGTAGTAGCACTCAGAAGAGTAATAGCAGTCGAAGGAGTAATAGCACTCAGAAGAGTAGTAGCAGTCGAAGGAGTAGTAGCAGTCAAAGCAAAAGTCGTAGCCCTGTTTATAGTTCAAGTTCGGAAAGTGATAGTTCAAAGGACATTAAAGCAAACAAAAACAGAAGCTCTAGCAGCGAAAGTTCAACTTCAGATTCTGAAGATAACAAAAAAGGTAAAACAAAACCATCTAGTTCTAGTAAACTGAAAAGAAAGTATAGCGATATGAAATCAAGTGATGATAGTTCTGATGACGATAGAAGAGCAAATAAGAAACGAAAACAGGCAAACACTACACCAATAAAGAAAGTGTCTGAAGCTGATAAATTATTGGATAATTTTTTAAATGAAAATCAATATAAGTTGGCCAAACCAAAGCAATTGACTCCCTTAGATACATTAGGCAAAGATGAAGAAGTGTATTTACTACAGTTATCTAAAAATATTGATCCTCTTTTATTAATTGGTAAAACAATATCTTTTGATGGTCCTTCAAAGCTAAAAATTGAAAATAACTCGTATACCTCAGATGTTAGCACCAAAGACCAATACGACATCAACGTAATGAATTTCACAAATCTCGTGAACCTAAAACCCAAAGGAGTTATAACAGTCCAGCCAAGAATTAAGTCTGTAAACTCAAATTTCGAAATGAAACCAGTTAATGATATTTTAGAAATACCAGACAATTTGAAAGTTAGGCATCCATTGTTTGGAACAGACTACGAAGAAAAAATAAAGTTAGACGAGGATATAGAAAATAAATTAAACGAAATAGTTGTCGATATTGATAAGAAACATAAGAAGAAATCTAAGAAGAAACGACGCGATGCTAAAAACATGGAAGATGGTGTTGGAAATGAAGATAGGATGAAAGAAAAGGTCAGTATTCCTGATGTTATTAGGCTTTTGAATGAACATGTAGGACAGGCACCTGAGGAACGGGTAAGATTGTTTTAGCTTGAATTTTTTTAGTTCAAAATTATGGTATTTTAAACGTAATTTAAAAAAATCTAACTAAAGTTCTAATAAGCGTTGTGTAATTTAAATAATGTTGACACCCGTACAAAGAAACGACTACTTTATTTTGCGTTACAACTAGAACGGCGTCTATTGCTTATACAATATTTTACATTACGCGTGCGCAGATGAATCTAAATACTATAACCCATAGTTTTTATTTACCGTGTTCAGTCCTAACATATATCTTATAGAAAACATTATCTTTAAATTTTTTTAAAATCTATATACCGGGTGCGCTTAAAGGATGGTCAAAGAAAAAGTGATCTTCGCATGTTAACCAGAATTTTTGAAAAGGGATCCTACCTCTTATTATAGCTACTTACGCATGAGCAAAAAAAAAATAAAAAATTTATCATTAGTATTAGTACAAGATACTTATTGCAATATTCAAAAGATCTTGGACTTGTTATGTCTGGATTGTAATGTTTTTTCCCGCAGAAAAAGAAGAAAAAATCTAAACATAAAGCGAAAGATTGTGACGATATCATCAGCCAAATGCAAAACGAAGCAGATTCTATACTTTCGCAAATGATCTCCGACCTTGAAATCCCTAAAAAGAAACGGAAAAACCGGTCGAGTCAGGATCTAAGTGATATAGGGGAAACCAATATATCAAGTCACAGTCTACATGATCCAGTAGGTGATGATTATGCACAGCCTAAAAAGAAGAAGAAAAAGAGGAAACATCAAGATTCTATCGAATTAAGCGAACAGAAAACTTCTACTCCTAATACTTTAAACCAGGATGAAGGAAAAGTTAAAAAAAGCAAAAACCACTCTTCTGAGGAATTTATTTTTAATACGCCTGTTATTCAAGAAGCATGTAAAGAAAAGAAGAATAAAAAAGATAAAAAGGAACATGAAATTAAGGAGAGACATATACAAAATATTGTTAATAGCACAATGCTTACTTCCGAAAAAAGTGACAGTATTCTCCAATTAGACGAGAGCTGTATTCCAAAAGCGAAGACGAAGAAACATAAGCATAAACATAAACATAGTATTGAAACAGAAAATTTTACCGATGATTTAGTTAAAGATGTTAATGTTTTACAAGAAACAACACCGCATAAAAAGAAAAAGCATAAAAAGAAACATAGTACCGAATAAGATAAATTGTTAACACGTATTTTTTTAAATATAAATACCTTTGTTGTACAATATCAAAAAAATGTAGATTATGAAAGCGATTTTTTTTTATTATTTTCATAACGATAATTATACGACGTACTTACGTCAATAAAGAATAAGTGTTAACCCTGCAGAAATTAATTGCGTTTCACGGAATTAGCAGAGACTAGATAGACTTGTGTTTATTCGTCTCATGAGAACGGGTTCTTGTTGCCTACTGGTTTCCTTGAGAGTTGAGTCTGTTAATTTCGCGAAGCGCAACTCGTTTCTGCAGACTTAATAAGTATCTTTATGATTAGTGATTGTGTTCTAAACATTTTTTGCCTACTTGTTCTGGGATTAAGGGTTAAATGCAGAAAACGATTTTTTAAATATATATCGTTTTTAAAAGGTACAAAATGTTATTACGCGTTTTTTTTTAAGCTATGATGGTTTAATGCAACTTATCTCAGTCCAAAAGTATATAGCGGCGTATCAAAATTAAAATTTTATTTCTTGACAGGTTTTCTGCCTAGAAAATCGAAAAAACTTTTCCAGTAGTGGTGCTTCCAGAAGAGAATAAGAGGTGCGGTCGTTTCCTTGGTCATCATTATATACCAATAATGTGGCATTTCTGCATTGTTGTAGACTGCACTCATGGTGAAAGCTGGAAAAACCGTTAAATCAAAAAAAAAACTTAAATTACAATAAAACTTTACCATTAACTTTGCCAAGATTTGGACTAACATAAGTTTAGCAAAATCGTCATATATTAGATTATTTTAAAATTTATACGTATAAAAGTTTTCCATTACCTAGGGTCGTGGAACCTGCGATGCTTATGTTATAGAATTTATTTTTATGTATATACTTATTTAATACATGTATAAGTATCATTTTAAGACAATTTGTAACGTATACATTAATAGACTCCAGCAGAATTTTATTCAACTTTCGACAAATCACGCTTTCTCTGGTTTTTTGTTAATGTTGTATTAATATTTATGGAATGAACCGAGGATGCTCCGTTTGCTACAAATTATTAGGATGAATATAAAATTTGTGATTTTGCTGTATCCGCAAACGGGAATAGTTTCGACATACTTAAAAAAGTTAACAAAAGGTAAGCAATTTTCAAAATTACGTTGTTTTTGGGGAACCGGGAATTAAATCTTTGTACTTCTGAAGTACTGGGAAGAATTCTAGATGCTCATTTAATGGTCTTACGCCAATTTAACGTGCTTCCAAATTTTAGTTACAACTGTATATGTAAAACGAGTTACATAATGCGTTGATTGTTTTGTACAAATTATGTTTGTATATTTTATAATTGGTTATAAATTGTTTTCAGTGTCCCTATAAATATTTGTACATCATAATTTTATATTCTCTTGTTAACTAGTTTAATGATATCGGTAGTCTCTAATGTGTATTTATTGAAAATTAAGCGGCTGTATTTTAGTCGATGATCTTCTGAGCATAAGTACTAGTAATTACATTATCAGATGTTTGTGGTATATTAATGAAAATTAAAAATTAGCTATACAATACTTTTTGTAATATACTATGTTATTAAACAAATCATTTTCTTTAAATAAATATATTTTTGCAATTATGATATCCAGGTTTTATTAATCACAAAAAGCAATCATTTTCTGGATCGTACTTAAACATGTCTTGTGGCACTTTCAAATTTGCTAACATAGTGAGCATGTCTATACTATTATGTTCATTCAACTTCTTTAAAAGATCGTGTAAAGCTTCTTGGCAGCCAATTTTCCAAGCGTTGGCTTCCAATTTTAGATCGCCTAGTTTGTGTATATTCCTGTAAATTTCAGCTTGTTGCAATTTTTGTAAGTGTGACTCTTTATTCTGCACTGTCTTTTCTAATTTGATAATTTCTTCAATAATTTCTGCATCTTGCATGTCTTTAAAGGCATCTATAATGGAATCTTTTTCTTCTGGTGCAGATGATGGTGCTTCATCTTCGCTTAACGAACCGGCGCTTGAAATACTTTTCTTTAAAGAAAGTTTTCGTTTCACACCCTTGTTGGATTTCAGTTTAACTTTGACTTTTTCACTTTCAATAATTTTCGTGTTTATGGGAGTATTACCACTTAAGTTATCAGAGTTACTATTCAATATATCATCCGTGTTTTTTTGAGGTGATATTTCTTTTAAATTATTCTCGTAATTTATTTCTCTTTTTTTATTATTTTTAGATTCTGCGCTTATTTTTGATTTATTATCCTGCGAGTTAACAATTATTCTCTTTCTCTTTTTAATTTCAAACTGATCGTTAGTGGATTTGTCTTGAGCAACACTATCGTTTAAATTGCCACTGCTGGCGAATCCACTAAAAGGACTATCCTCTTCATCGCTATCCAAAATATAATTTTTTCTTTTGTTTTTCGTAGCAACTTTATGGCATGCTTTAGAAGTCTTGATTATATCACTGTTGTTACTATCCTCTGAATTAAAGGAATTTATTTCGCTATTTTCATTTTTGGTATCTACGTTACGCTGTTCTTTTCTAGATGCATTTATTTTTTTACGATTACCTTTTAAATTACTTTGTATTTTATTTCCTTTACTATAATTCTCTTTCAATATCTCTGTTTCAGTATCTTTAGTTTCTTTCATATTAGGTGAAATCTTTGGTTGTTCAACATTTTGAGTAAGAGTTTTATCCCTAGATTTGTCACTTACGCTTCTTAGCTGTTTTTTCTTATGCTGCATTACTGGGGTTGTACACAATTTCTCACTGCTTTGTACTTCTTTAATTTGAACAACCTCGTTTACCAATTTTATTTCGTTTGCTTCTAGAGGTGACACGAAAGAAGTATTGGTGGTTTTTCTATTTCTTGATAAACCAATTCTTCGACATGGTGTTAATAAACTTTTTCTGATACCTCCACTGGTATGCACAGTGCTTGTAACTGATTTGTTTGACTGAGAGGTCGACATGTTCCGTACTGAAGGCTTATGTTAATTATAGATTAAAAGTACTAAAAAAAAACAGCTCAAAAACCTTGTTAATCAGGTTAGAATTTGAGAATTTAAATGTAATTATAAAATCACTGTGATTCTCTAATTCTAGTCATTGTCACAGTTTCATACGATCTGGCCTAATTTTATCTTTGTTGCTTTTAAGAAATGTTACTTATATCTGTCTTTCTTGTAGAGCACTCTTATGCTGCCACTACAAATATCAAGGAGAGCCAATATAAACAATGTTAATATCACCAACTATTGATTTTTAATTTTGTCAAGCAATACCCACTGTGAAAATATTAACATAAAATGATGTCTGCGAAATTAAGAAAAGATCGTGCTGCTGGAAACGGTGTAGCATACAGTGAGCCTGCATTGCGAAATAACTCTTCAGTCGTTGAGTATTGTCGCACTTCCATGGCCGCTTTGTCTGGCTGTGTAGCAGGATTATTGGGGCTAACTGGGCTTACAGGAGCTGCCTTTTACATGTGCACGGTTATCATTCTGTGGTTAATGATCTTATTCAAAGCTGGATCTTCATTCAACAGATATTTTGTATCAAGAAGTGCTTTGTTAACAAATGGATTCTTCGGCCAATTGTTTACCTACATTTTATGTTGGACGTTCTTGTATGGTATGGTACATGTGTATTAAGAAATAAAATTAGATATTTATTTATAAAACTTGTTTTATTACTATTTTTACTGTATTACAATTAATAGCTAATAGAAATTATTTATTCAAAACGATGCGGTCTTAGTGGCTTTTCCGAATCAAACAGCTTGGGGTCTTTGAAAAACTCCGGATTCTTTAAATATGTTGGCATTAAACCTGCGCCTTGAGCTTTAACTATTTCTTTTTCAACTTTCTCATGTTGATATTTACACAGACCAGTTATGTGTCTGCCATATATTCGGCCAGTATAAGGAGATTGGAATTGTGAGAGTAGTTGTACGTTTTTATAGTTGGGTACGATTTTAGTCTTACACAGAATACACTGTACCTTTTCTTTACTAAAAGGATTATCTATGTCAACAACTTGATCATTATCGTGATCTTTAATTGAGGTACTGAATTTTGTCGAAAGAATAGTTGTTGAGCGTTTAAGAGATGCTGTAAATTTAAAAGTGAATTTATTTTATTAAAATAGTTTTTGTGTACTTACAGGTAAGTGGTCTTATTAAATTAATTATACTCATGGTTTTATTTGTTAGATATTGTTTATAGGATTAACTTGAAGTTGAGGTTAAGTATCTTGTCAAATAAATTTTTAGGTTATAAGCGGTACCACCAATGTACACGTAATTTGAAAGTAAATTTCCTAACAGTTCCGTAAGTAGGGAATTTTAATTTATAATTAGTTACTTGTTTTTAATAAAATTAATTTAAAAAAGATATAAACATTTATTTTCTTGTTATTTTTCATTGCAGTCGATATTTTTGATTGAGTTAAGAAATATTCTTTATTGCTAATAGCCCCGTTTCACTAGAAATGAATTAGTTACACGTGATTTCCGTTGCTAGAAATCGCCCGCGAAAATTAAAAAAAAACATTTATTTATTCTGGCAATACGTAGCACCGCAGCTGAAACTAGAGCCGACGGAAACTCACTAATAAATAATAATAATTGTCGCTAAGTTTGTTGTTAAGAGCTTAAAGAATCGAAAGACAAAATAAGTGGTTCGGGGAAAGTTTGGGGAATACCAAAAGAAAACTACGCTTTAAAACAGTACCGTTCTTTTATATCTTAAATTACAATTTTATAAAACAATTTACACGCTTTCACAATTTTACGTATGACGGTCACAAATCTTACATTTTTCCTTAACATTATACGATGTTTACTTAATTCGTAATAAATAGCATCTAAATCTAAGTTCGTATTAAAAGACTAAGTACTAAATTACATTTTTAAAACGTAATATTTCCATAATAATAGTTCTCTTACTGTGTAGTAGAGAACAAATATTTCCGAACGTACCAAACCATGTATTCCATAGATAAAATTATCATGTTCTTAAGCGGCGCTTTATACTGTTTATTTAAACAATGCAAAAAAAGTAATACTGAAAGATACAGTCCTAAGAATACGATAATTCTGTCTAAGGTTCTGGACAGATTTTTCGAGTAAATACACATGAATTCACGCCGTATTTAAAATCTTTGGTTGTCGTTTTTCGTGTCTACTGAGGCGAGATCATGTTGAGACATTAACATTGCTGTTCTTTTCTTTAATTTAAATATCACGTGTTTATTATAAAGAGTCTTCTTCATATCTGTGAGGGAATTGGCAACATCGTGAAGAACTAACGTAATTCGTTATATTGTTATTTCTTATCACTTTCTTATCAAGGATACTTGAATGTAACCTTCTACGCTATTAATTCGTCTTAAATACGAGATTTCTCTTTAAATACTAAGCTTAAATCACACTTAGCCTATAGCTTCGTTGTAGCTATATCCTGTTCTTGTTGTTTCTTTATTTCTTCTGGGGTTAATCCTTTCAATATGAATTGGATTTCTTCCAGTGTTTTTCCATTCGTTTCTGGGATATAGAATATGGCAAACATTGCTGTTAAAATACAGCTAGCGGCGAAAATGTAGAATGGACAGTAGATACCGAACATCTGTTCCAATTCTTGATACATGAATATCGATAAGGTACCGAAAATGACGTACATGGCATCCGCTGTAGCCATACCCATAGCTTTCACACTAGTTGGAAACAATTCCCCTGTCATAACGATAGGGACTATTCCAAGCCCACATTTGAAGGCTATAGCGTATAGTATTACCGAGAATAATGGAATCCAATTGTATTCCGTTACATCTATCTTATAATGATCTTTAACTAAAAAGTAACTGGCTAGTAGTGCCAAGGAGATGCCTGTGAGGAACGAAGAGATCGCCAACAATTTCTTTCTGCCGTATCTATCAACGACGGCTACACCAAATATGGCAGCAAAGAGCATGACCACTGAAAACACTATTCCAGACATTTCCGTGGATATTATGCCTTCGGCATCGTTTAGGATCAAATGGAGGTTCATCAGCATCACACTGATACTGCTGAAATGTTGAGAGCCATTCAGAACTGTCATAATGATGACTCCTTTGCGATTTCCTTTCTTTAGAATTAAATCTATCGGACGTCCTTTCTCCTGTTCCTGTCTTGTGACAGCGGAGGCGATTTCTTGGTATTCCTCTTCGATTTCTTTAGTGCCTCTTAGGAATTGTAAAGTCTTCTTGCATTTCTCCGTTTTCTTATCCATCAATAGGAAATATGGCGATTCCGGCATGAAGATGAACGTTAGGAACTGGAGGACTACGAAAGAACCGCCTACCATCGACGACGCTACTATAGATACGAAAGGTGCGACGCAATACACTATGACTATGCCTAAGAGTAGCGCGATGTAGATAAATCCCGAGAGCAATCCTCTTATGTTCTTATCTGCTATTTCCGCTATGTACATCGGTCCGGCGACGAACGCCATATCACCCGCCATACCGGCTATGAATCTCGAAGCGTATAACATTGGAGTATTGTAGGCGGTAGCTGTTAGAACCCACGACAGGAGATTTCCAGCTGCCGCTATCAGGATTGATTTCTTCCTGCCGTATCTATCCACCATGTAAATGGTAATTGGCAGTCCGGCGACTCCACCGATCATGTACAACATTTCCAGCCATGTTATTACGGTATTATCGATTGGTCCAACGGGACTGTCTTCTTTTTTGAGGATGGGAATTACGGGGGATGCCCAGCCATATTGTACGCCGTCTGATATCGCTCCAAAGGTTGCTGTAACGAAGAAAAGTATCTTTTAGACATGAGAAACTCACATATTTGTTAGCCTTTAAGTTCACAAACACGTGATTCCTTTTTTGATTCATTTGTTGTCTTTTAAATTTGTTGTTTTACAATAAGGGAAGGTACCAAGATTTGTGTATCTAGTCACAGTAAAGAGGGCAACAAAAGCTCTGAATATGAACAATTAAGTGTTAACCAAAAATAATGGTAAAACAGCTTCCTCATGGTATTGATCCAAATCATTTACAGCAAAAGCAATTGCAAGAGAAGAGAAAAGACACACTAACTACAGACATGTTTTTGCCTATCCGGCATCATCGGGGTGGTTCTGAGAGTGTTTTTACTCCACCTTGAACCGCTGTTTGTCTCAGCGGTGGACACTTTCGGAACCACGCTGATGATGCTGGGTAAGCGGAAATATATCCGTAGGTATTGATTGGTAGATACAATTGCTTAATAAGGTATATAGGGTCGCTAATTTTGTAAGAAATGCTATTTATTTTATAATATTTATGTTTAATTATTTTTATGTATGGCATCTTTGAAATCATCTCGTAATCGTTTGATTAACAAAATTCAAGTTATTCGTATAAAATTTATTTATATCTCACGGAAATGTTTTTTAACTGTATTTATATGGAAATGACGGCGACCAAAATTTCGTAAGATAATAGAAAGTATAAAGTGAATAAACTTTTAATGTCCAGCCGTCGTAAATCTTGCTGCAGACGCCTGTTCTGACCAAAAAAAAAAAAAAAAAACCTGACCACCGCGTTGAGCGGAATTTCCGTAAGGTCGTTTGACCGCTTCGTGAATCATAGCTCTTTCTTTTTTCTTTGTGTTCAGGCGATTCCGTTTATTTACTTTACGTACATATTTATAAACTTACATTCACTACCTAGCGTATACTAACCACAAGGCAGCGGGCAAATCCCCTATTGTCGAGAACGCGCCAAATAGCCGAATTGTTCTATGTAGCGCGACTAACGCGGCTTAAACCGTATCGTAGACGCATTTATTTGGTAGATCATAAGAAGGCGGGGATTGTATTTTCAATACCGAATCGAATTAATCAACGTCAAAGTACAGTAGATGTGAGGGAATGTGCGTAATCTGTAATATTAATGATAGATGTAAATGTTCTATTATTCAGGTTTAATTTATTTATGGTCTGAAAGCAATTAAAGGCGTTTTTTTGCGTTGCGTATTGTTAGAGTACTTTCCGGGTATTGCTACAGTTTTCTGAATGGAGAATTAAATCCAAAGATCCTTTTAATGGTATTTGGGAAATATCTGAATTCTCAAAGTGTGGAAATTTTGGGTTTCTTGAAAACAATTGAAACAACTTTAAGTAGGAAGAATACTGATTTTTCTTAAGCAACCGCCTAACACGCACGCCAAAACCTATTTGCTCATTTTAGTAATAATCAAAGAATTCTTTGATTGACGGTGTTTGCGCAGTAACAATGTGCCTAAACTCCTAAGTTGTGGGATCTAGATCCGATCAATTCGTAATAAATTTATTTTATTTTTCTCTGATCGTTTTCTCATCTTTTTCCTAATCATTTGATCTTACCGAATTCTTTTGACAGGCATTTTATTATTCGATCATTGCTAGTGTCCCGACCATCCAACAGAGTTACCTTCGTTCTATTAAATTTTCTGTTGCTTCTGCAATTCTTCTCTAATGTGTTGTTTTTTAACTCCATCTAGCCTAGTGACCGCTTGTACTACTTCGCAAGTACCTGATCTCTGCCGCACGAATCTTACATTTTTCTTTTTGCATTAACATCCATCACTCGCAACCGAACTTTCTAAATTTTCATTTTCGTTCGTTACCTTTTTTTATTTATAAAACATTTACTTATTGCACGGAATACTTTATTGAACTTTTCCATTCTCTTGTTCAGTTCAATCCCTGTTTTTTCTAGAGTTGTTTCTAGATAATCAAAACTTTTGGCGCGTTCTATTGTTTCATTATAGATCTTAATTTGAGTTTGTGTTCGTTTTCGTATGGCCATCATTTTTGTTTTGAATATATTAATTTTTACACGATTCCTATTAAAAGGCCGCTTAGAACGCTAAATATTTTAATATTTCCGAATTCCTTGTGAAATTTCAGATGCAATAGACTTCCATGTTGATATTATTGCGGACTTGCCACCAATTTAGTTTTATTATATTGGATTATGTTAATCATTGACGAAAAATCGTTAAATAATAACAGTAACCTTAACAGTTAAAGGAAATAAAAACATCCAACCTTTTTTTGGGGTGTCCTCTTGTATGAGGGCATCCAGTTTTGAATAAACTAAGCTAAGCTTAATTCTTTGCGAATACAAAAAATGAAGCACTGCCAAGATGCTCTTTACTTGCTTTACTTAATTTGTTCCATTCACAGCGGAAGTAGTCAACGAAAAGTAACTTATATTCCAGTTTTTCATACGTAATTTATGAATAACCAGCCCTTGTAAGTAAAGTTCGCCACATTCCGTGCGCTTCACAAAATTAGCAGATACTAGACGGACTTCTCTTTATTCGTCTCATGGGAATCGGTTCTTGTTGCCTATTAATTTCGTGAAGCGCACGAAAAATGGAGAACTCTACTTCAAAGTCAAGATGAGATATTTTAACACGGGATGTTTTGTTACAAACCTACTAATGAGATTCCCTGCGAGAAAATTTAGACATTCTAATCCTATTGGTCTCAAAATATGCAAGGTTAGGGAAATTTCATTATCTTTGGATAGATCAACTTTTTTATGACCTCAAGATCGCCATCCCATATTGTACACCGATAGGAAAAAGACGAAAACGTTAGGAATTTATCTAAACTGGACGACAGAAAACTCAGAAGCCATATTACTTTGTATAAGTTACGCCAAATAATAATTTGATGAACTGAGAGAAACTCTATTGCAATCCCCAAATACTTTAATGGATCAGAACATTTGTCTAGCTCCGTTTAAATTGTGGTTTAACGTTTTATATGATCCTTTTAAATTAACTTCGTTTTTCACCACTGAGCTGAAGAAGAATTTTTTAAGATTGAACAGGTTGCCCCATTTCGAAAGCTATTATTGCTGATTGCTTTCCATCTTCTGTTTGGCTTCAAGAAAATCAACTATTAACTTGATTCAAAATTTAACGAAACAAGTATGTTTGACATTAAGTTAGTTTAGAAAGTAACGAAATCAACTTGATTTCACATATCAGGGCCTTTTTTTGAGTTCAAAATTCGCAAGTTTCAAAAGCGATAAAATTTAATTTTCGTGTATCATGTTTTTACGAAATAAAGATCAAGGATATAACCTTTCTATCAGTAATAGACTTTTAATTGTGCATTTTCTAAATACAAGTATGGTGTCTAGAAAATGTGGATATACTAGTTTATACTTTCAAAATATATTAAAGCTTACACATATTGGTGTAAATACCAATAAAAAAATTATATACGAATAATTGTTTACTAGTTTTTTTTTTTTGTATCTGTAACGACATTCAGATTAACTTGAAGCCGTGTTGCTTAGAATAAAGTTTAGGAATATTTGCTTTTTCCTTACAACAAGCAATTGTGTGTGTTAAAAAATTTGCATCTTGTTATATTTCGTGACCAATGTTTTAATAATTAACATTTATTGAAAAGAATCGAAAACAGAAGGTTGATACAATAAAAATAATTAAATTTTTATGCGTCTCACTGAAGATAATTTCCTTAATGTCAAGGTTATTCTCTAATGCTGAGTTCATTCAAACTACTATCATCATAACTCAGTAGCACATACCTTCCGTTTAATATTTAAACATGTTGTGCAACTTTTAATCTTTACGAAATGTTCCACGTTCGTTGAACTTGGCGTCTTACTTCTGGGCATTAAATAGCATATATTATAGCCCAATTATTGAGTTAACACCTTTTTTTGTACACACATATAACTAATTGTTTTACTTTTGGAAAGTTTGTGAAATAAAAATAATAATTATGTAATATTGTACGTGACATATCTGCCATATTTGTTAGAGCTAAAATTAGCTTGTATTTTTCACCAGGGGATTTATAAATTTAGTTTTTTGCTTTTGTTTGCTTACGACAGATACAAAAAAATTTACGTAAATTTGTTTAATTTATTTCTGAAAAGTTTACTAGGAAAGATGACACTGAAGCATTCATGGTGCACATCGGTTCAGATCGATGAATGTGCTAGTACTTCTTATTATTCAGGTAGAAAATGTTAAAACAGCTGGAATGAAGCCAAATAGCAGCTGCTAGTTTCATTTTATTCCAATTTAAAAATAGGAACAAGTAGCAGAACAGTAGCAAGTTGATGATATGAATAGTATGAGTTGTAGTACGGTCAACATAATGTCCAACGAGATTAGTTATTTTCTAAATACATATTCTGGCGATTGTGATTGTTTTCCTGAAAGCAATGAACCACCGACTTCAGTCAAGGATTAGCTCTATTCAGGAAATCAAAGCATCCAATTGGAATTATTCATAAAATTAATTTATTCCATGACCCAGGAGAATAAATATTAATTTGGATAAACACCGGATGCTAATTCAATCGTTCTAATTCGCATTTCTTCAATTTATTTCATGTCATTTCGATTGCCTTCGCTTATTTGCTTTTATTAATTAATCTTGCAGGATGTCAAGTTATATCTAGTTTCTGTCACCATTCATTAAACCGAATTCTCCAGCATTTATATCACATGACTTGACTCCGTGTCGGTATCGTCTTTCCTAAGCAGTTTTCTTCAAATTAAACCCGGAATTAACGGGCGAAATTAGTTTAAATTGACAAGTATGATATTTGCGAATGAAATCATACTTATCCCTCGAAAAAGACGTCGCAATACGCCGTTGAGCGTGCGTGCAATGATGAAAACTGGAAATATCCGATGCTATTGCTGCGGTTGAAGGCACGGAAGGCAAACCTTTCAATTGCCATCGATAAGTTCGATCTATAATAGGATCCGCGATTCCTATACAAATTGCCTCAATTGTTTGATTGATCGTGTTTATTTTTATAGATCATCTATGGTTTAAAGTCTCCGTCAGCGTGTGTTTCAATGATGTTGATGATGTTTAAATAACTTGCCGCAACATCGTGTTGTAAACATGCGTTGTTAATAAATTAGTGCATGCGATGTGCACAGCGGAAAATTTTTACTGAATAAAATTGAAGCAAGTGCAAGGGTAATAAAATTTATAAAATTGTGATATCTTACATTAATGTTTATATGTTGGTTTAAACCAATTAAAAATGAATTATTAAGCAGATTATTTCAGGTTATATAATGTCTAGGGATATGTTGATTTTTTCTATCATAGTCAAAGTATCCTGTTGTATAAGTTAGCATGGTTTAAAGTTGAGATACAAGCCTCTATAAAAATTATAAATTAAATTCTATCAAATTGTCATCATTAAGATTGTCTTTAAAATGGTTCCATAAATTTAATATAGCATAAATAAAATTTGTTTAAAAATTTTTAAAAGTTTAAAAGCAACTAGCAATAAGAATCTTAAAAAAAAAAATTATTCTACAGTGATTTTAAAATGCTTCAGTTCTGAGGTGATAGTAAAATAGATAAAAAGTAGATTAAGGAAACAATACTCTGCGTGAGCTCAAAAATTCGTATAACTTGAAAATAATCCAATATTCTTAATACGGTACGCTCCGGTAAAACCTGAACTTCTTTGAAATTTGAAATCGTATAAATGCAAAGGAAAATATTCAATTCGAGTTTTGTTTTCTTTTATTTCTTTTGAAATAAGAAAGATCAAACAATCAACAAAAACAAAAATATATTTGTTTAACCATATCTTTATTTAGGAGATTGATGTAATAATTTAGATTTTAAAAGAAGAGAAACAACTTACCGGTTATAACGGCCACAATCTGAGGGAACTTATTTCCAAATATCTTCTTACCATATCCGAGAAGCATTTTCTATGTTATAGTGAGGCGAAAAGGGCCTACGGCGAACGAACTACACAAATAAAACAGTGGAAGCAAAACGGGCTCGAACCGTAATGCGGAATTCCAATAAGAACGTTAGAAGTAAAACACTAATTCGTCAATCAAAATAGGATCACTTCAAAATCGCTTCTTCGTCGATCTATGCGTTTGTTGGCGGTATTTCTTCTAAACTAGGTGAGTATACGGCGGAGGACGTGCAAGAACCGACAGATGTACTACAATGCGTGCAATCGCACTTCTACATGTTTCTCGTTCGCCGTAAATAGTCACTGAAAGCTGTAGCCGGACGGCTATGGCTTATATATCGCGTCGAAGAGCTTCTGTTGTGCGTTGAGGTCTGAAGTTGAGAATTTTTTACACCGAAAAAATTGATGGTATTTTTCATGTCTGCAGTCGCCGTTCTCCTAATTGGATATTTACTGTTTATTAATTGGAATAATTTCCATGTGAGCTATGACTATATATTGCCGTTAGATTTTTTTTTTAACATAATAGAACAAAAGGTATTTAAATCCGGAATATAAATATTTAAATAATTTTCAACGGTCCTTGTAACTATGCAGTTTGGATTCGATTTTTGTCAGTTCCTATTTTTAGGCAGCGTTTCTATATATAAAACGACGAAATATTCTTATTAACCTTGTTTAATTCCCAAGAAAATACCATCCTATTCAAATTTAAATGGTTCAACCTCCGTTCTAATGTTATATATATTATAAAATTTAATTTCCGTCTTATTTTGCATGATAATTAGAGATTTTTGGTTGGTTGTGATTCCTTAAGCTGCGCTATCAATCGTTTTCTGTAAATTGTTGCTTTACAAAAAAAAAAGAAAATCATCAATTGATTTTTTTAAATAATCAATCAATTTTTTTAAATGTAAGTACATTTTGAAGAAGTACCCCTGTTTGAAGACCCCTATTTTAAAGTATACGTTTATAAAAATTTCGCAGAGATTCGTATAGTGGTGTTCTTTTGAGAGCTGTTGAAAGTGATTACGTTTTGCGGAATCATGGAAAAAGTGATTCGATTTCCTTTTCTGGATGGATACCACTCCCGTATACTATCCTGAAGTTGGTAGATACCGCAGATTTAAAAGTACGCTCCAAATCAAAAAAAAAAAAAAAAAAAAAAACGCTGCAAATCATCTATTCGAAGTCCAAATGTATAACATATACAAAAAATAGACTGCAATACACGATTTTGCGGATAGATTAAGTTTGCCAATTAATTTTATATTCGAATGCATTACGTTAAGAAATTGTGTAAGTATGCCCTTTATTAAATTAATTGAATGTATATTGGAACAGATCTTACACATCTTAGATACAAAACTAATATTATATAAAATTCTTCCTTGTCTTCTTTTAAAGAATTTGGCTTTCCGGGTTAAAACCGCGTCGTAATTGCATGAGAATGGCGACGTTTCGCTCTCAATTGCATGGAGCTTTTTCTGGGTTGCTGCATGTTGTGTCGCTGCTGTACGAAAAATGAAGAAGTTTAATGCAATTGAGAGCGAAACGTCGGGATTCTCATGCAATTACGACGCGGTTTCAACCCGGAAATTCTTTAAAATAAAAGGATTTAATACCATATTGAAATTTGCATTGTATTCGACTAAATTCGTTGGTTTCTCTGCTTCACAGCATGGTTAATAAAAAATTTCAAGATACAATTACAAGATAAGTACCACAAATTTTAAGAAACCTTTAAAATCAAACTTTTTCAAACAGTGATAGGAAAGGTCTATTTTAAAAGCTTAAGCTTGACAGGTTTGCGTCAAGATCAATCAATTATGTATTCAATAACATTTGAGGATCAATGAAAAAAAAAAAAATTTGAAAATATGGATTTAATAAAAAAGTTCTATAAGTCCAACTCCTGTATTTTTTTCTCCTTTGATGCTGGTTCAGACACCTCTTTTTGATGCTGGTTCAGACACCTGTTCGCGTCAAGTGAAGTGAAGTGGAAGTAATAAAAAAAAGGTCTATCTATTGGAATAAAGTTGAGATTGAACAATCTGCTGGGTTGGATCTCTTCACACCAAGAAATTATTATTTTGCGGATTTCCATTATTATCTCCTTTCTTATTTCATGTTATTTATGATAAGAAGATTTTAAAATATTATAATAAGCGAATCAAGTGTCTTGGGAAAATAAACAATCTAAAGAGATATTTTATTTGTTGTGATTGAAAGCCTTCATTCAACAAGTTAAAGATTTATTTTTTTCTGTAAAAATTAAATTGGGAAATCAATAGCTTATAGATCTTGAAAACAACACGCTTTGCTTCTTGATCGATTCCATCTATTCAATTTTCTGAGATCTACAACGTAAGTGGATTATGAAACCACTAATGGCATTACAGAACACGTAACAATTAAAGTAATCTGTTCCAGGAACGAACACATTGGAAAAAAATGCATGTGCTTGTGTGGTAAGTGGATAACACGGACACTAACAAATAAAAATGATCCGATATATTTTATAACTGCTCTGCTAAATTAAAAATATAAAGATCAAGGCGACAAATCTTATTAGAAATTCTGCTAGCGGTCCATTTTACGATAAAAAAGAAATCTTTCGTTAATTGTTAGTAATATTACATTGTATCAATTGCACATATCTATGTTTATGCCTCCCAATGTTAATATTATGGAATTATTTTACTGCGTATTATTAATTTGCGCGCCAAATATTTTTCCTTTTGATTTTCTCAAAATTGTTGTTCGCTGATGTAATGAAAGAGCAACATATTTGTTATACATTAAGTGCCCAATGTAGGAATTTGCAATTTATAATTATTTATACGTCAATCTTTTGATTCCACCCCCTAAAATGTTTTGTATTGGATAGTACTAACTATAGTATAAGATCAAATTAGAATATTTTCTTTATTTCAAAATTAATTTAAATTATTATTATTATTGTCCTCGACTTGACATCATTAGCCGTATACTTTCCTCTTTATTTCAAAAAAAGAGAATACAATGCAAAGAAATAGTGCAGGCCTATGTTGCGGTGGATACCCTTACAGTTTCCTGGAAGCTTAATTGGAAGCTATTAAAAGAGTTTGTCTTTACGTACGTAGCATAAAACTTCGTAAATACAACGTAAAGAAGGTTAGTGAAAAAAACGTTTTACGAATTACCTTTTAATTACCAAATACATAACAATTGTTTCACCACTCCGTGGCTTCTGCAGATATAGTAAAACTACCTGCTTTTATATACTATTCCACTAATCTCAACGCATTAGCGCCCTGCGTGAACGTACGGCCCAAAGGGAAACAATTTTCTATTGCACTTATTGCACAGATAAAACGGTTTCGTTGATGAGAGACACGTGGGAACTTATATGCTGTGACTCCTTAAGCTGCGCTATCAATCGTCTTCTGCAAATTGTTGCTTTACAAAAAAAAAGAAAATCATCAATTGATTTTTTAAAATAATCAATCAATATTTTTAAATGTACCTAAATTCTGAAGAAGTAGCCGTGTTTGAAGACCTTTCACATTACCGAAATACGTGCCCCGGTATAACCGGACCAATGACGACAACCATAACCGCCCATTGGAGACCCTGCATACCTTGTTGCCGTAGCATTTGCTAGTAAGAACAAGGGCGTGCGTCTATCTTTAACATAATAAATGAAACCCTCATCTTAAGCATGGTATCGTATGGAATCTCCATAGCATGCATGATTGTGAAAATCTATGAGGTAGTCGTCCGATTAGAGAATAATGGGAACAGGGTAAAGTTGCTTTAATTGGTCTCGTCTTTTTCATGGACGGATTTATAATTCAATTCAGAATCTTAGAGCATTCGACAGCCAAGCGGCTTTAAAAGCGCTGAGTGCGTTCGAAACAACGTCAGGAATGTATTTAGACTATATTGAAACTGATATGGATACCCTCGCACACCAAAAGGCAGACGGTCCCTAGAATCCCTTTGGAGATGGTTAAGGTGGAGATTAAAAGGCAATGGCATGAAAAGCATTGGAGACTTCTCTCCAGAAAACGTGCATTCGAAAGCTTTCCTGGGAGGTCGCGCAAGAGAAAAGTCGGAGGAATTGCTGGGCATGAGCAAATCGGATGTTAGATTGCGGACCCGCATCGTAACTGGTCACTGTTCACTAAACAAGCATCTACACAAAATGGAACTCGTACCTGGATCAATATGTAGAGGATGTGGTGAGGAGGAGGAGGAAACTCCTCTACACCTTATAAGCCACTGCGAAGCATAGAACAGCATACGACACAGTGGCTTAGTAGCACGAAAGATTGACCAGGGAAAACTCTTAATTGGTCGAACTCCAGATAGGTCCGGATGTGATTTTAAGATAGAGGATTCGAAATATCATCATATCCAGAGGAGAATAATTACGTAAACGTTTGAATCTGTACTGAAAATAAAGTCATTTTACAACAAGGCAGTTAATGATAACCATTTATGCATCTATCCTATTTGCGAGTTGTTATGTTGACAATAATGACAAATTATTTCAACACATCAAGTGTTTGTTAATGACTCTCCATTTTCTTAATTGACTAGTTTAAATAAATGTTTCGACGACCTCCTATACAATCATTGATGAAAAAAAATGTATCGATATCTATCAAGAGACCTGCTGAATTATAAAATTATCTTCTTCGTTCTTCTTCCCATGTTTTCAATTGTTGTTTTACGCTTTTAACAATTATATAATCACGAACAGGGAATAGCCGCAATTAGTTCGTATAACTGTGATTCAACCAGAGTCGATCAGTAATTATTGGAACACGGCGAGAGTCTGTGACCTTGAAGATCGATTCTCGCTCCACAAACGTGTACCTATACAATACTGCTGGATTTTTTAAACTACCTGGCTTTTACGCTCTTCTCAGAAAGTTACTTCTTTTGACAATGAGAAGCCTTCCTCGATTGATTTTTCGAAATCCTTTATGCTTTTTCACTTACGCCAATTCCATGTAAATATGCATGTTATTTTGTTATTCGCCGTTTACCTAATTAAATAACTTTCAAAGAAATAATATGGAATTAGTATGATTTCGCAGAGATAACAAATTTATGATGTTATGATGTTGTTGCGTATAGTATTTACAATTATATTATGCAGGACAAATATTTTTGAAACAATCGTAATATTCGTAATTGTTTTGAATGAAAAAAGTAAGTAAATAAGATATAATTTGTTGTACATAAAAGGTCATATAATAATATTTTTTATAGATACCTAACATGCATTGTTCCATTCGTATTCCAAAATGTATTTACGAGTACCTAGAATAAGTGCTGGCCTGTAACATAAAACATGAATATGTGTTCGTTTTACCTTTAACATGCGTGGCTGAAAGGATGATCTTCTCGGTTTAACAAATTTACATGTTTGTTCATAAAAATGGTTTTGCAAGCGTCTAATTCTCATCGCGAAGTTACACTCCCCGACAAAAACTTGGACGCGGTAAGATGTTTTAAGGGTTTTGAGGGTTACAACATTTCTTTGCGAAACTAGCAAGATATCTAATTAAGTTTTTATTCATAAAAGTTAAATAAATTTAAAAATATCTCCTCCAGTAATATATGAATTAAAAAATAAATTATTACTCCAATGTTTAAACAATTTCTGCGACGAAAATTTAGACGCTCTGTTGCAAATGTAAAACAAAAATCGACAAATGAGTGATCAGTAATGCGTAGATCCTCCATTGTTCTTAATCACTTCCAATAGTCTGTTATTAATAAATTTATATAAATTTAACACATAATTTGGAGCGATATTCTGCCATTCAGTCACTATTGAAGTTTCCAGTTCTTGTACCGTGGAATATTGACGGCCTCCGCCATAAACGCGACGTGCCAATTCACCCCACATGTTTTCAATAATGTTTAAGTCTGGTGACCGCGCCGGCCTCTGTAAAGTTTTAATATTTTTCCCTTTAAACCATTCAGTAATGGTGTTTGCTTTATGAATTGGCGCGTTATCTTGCTGAAAAACAAAATTGCGCCCGGCCCATTTGTTTCCAAAACGTAGAAGATTGTCACGCAATAAGTCTCTATACGTCACAGATGTCATTTTGTTTGTGCAAAACACTATCTCACTTTTATCGCGAAATCCAATCGCTGCCCATATCATCACAGATCCACCCTCTAATTGTCTGGTCATTTTCACTTTTGGTTCCTTTCTCAGATCATGATGATAATGCGAGTACCCATCCGGTCCGTCCAAATTAAAACGTTTCTCATCGGAAAATATAACTTTTTCCCATTCCTTCTTCCAGGATACGTATTCTTCGGCAAATCTCAACCTCGCTTCTTTGTGTTTCACCGAAAGTGGCGGTTTTCTCAACATTTTTTTCCGCGATATTACCGGTGACGCCTTTAAAATCCTTTGAACATTACGCACGTGCGTTTGTATCCCCGCCTGTTCTGCAATAACTCTCGTAGACGCAGAAGAATTGGATGCACACCGCAATATCATGCGTTTATCCCGCTCACTTACAGCTTTCGGTCGCCCCTGGCCTTTGGTTTGCCGTAATTTTCCTGATCTTTTAGGAAATTTCTAACGCAATGATCGCTTCTTCGTAACCGACGAGCAATTTCCTTCTTACTAACACCATCCTGGAGCCAGGCTGGAACTTCTTCCCCTTTCTATCCAGGATAATTGCTTTTTTTTACCCATATTGCAAACACTTTATAAAATATAATTTCTCGTGGTGAAATGTGTACACTTTACCAGCACAACCGCTGCATATAAAGAGAAGTATCAAATTAAAACATTTTCGCTTATGTTAATGTAATAAATGCACAGGGTCTAAATTTTTGTCGCATTTAAAATTCCTATTTTGGAAATTGGGAAAATCTCAATTACCCCTCATAAAGCAATAAATACCCAGAAATATTTATAAATGGACTATTTACATAATAAGTATTAATAACCCTCATTTACATTTTATATAATGTTTGTAAACTTTGTTTCGTAAATAAAAACGATACCGCGTCTATGTTTTTGTCGGGTAGTGTACGTTCTTAACTAATCTAAGCTTTTCTAATGTAATATATTATACCCCGTTTCGTTTATGAGTTGCACTACGCTTGACGATTCGATTCTTCCATAGCGGTAATGTGCCAAGTACTCTTTGAATTCGGTACCTCTATAGCTTCTCTCGTTTGTCTAATACAAGCTTTATCGCGCGATTTTATAAATTCTTTAGCTTTCTTTCGTATTTGGTTCATCTTTCGGATTGCCTAGACGGCTTCTGAGTGTTTACTTACGCCTTTCCATATTCTCTGAAAGGAAAGTTTCACAAACTTCTTATTACGGATCTCTGTCTCAATTAAAATCCTGGCATTTCTTATATCATGGCTATATTGGACTTTATTAAGAATACGATCAACATTTATAAAAGGGTAACTATTATAAATAGCTACATCTTTCATAAATTTAATAAATTTCTTTATTGTATCTGCTTTTTTTGAGGGGAATTTTGACAATCCATTAATCAAGAAACTAATCGCGATCATTTAGCGTTGTCCACAAGGGTTAGAATCTGTTATAATATACCTACACGAAAAAATGAATTCAACAAAAAAATATATAGTAATTAATAAATTTATTACAACAATGAACTGCGTTTACCAAATTCAAGCTTGTTTTTCTAAAAAATAAATACTCCTTTATTAATTACTCTGTGAGAAGCGAAGCAAACTTTATGGATTTTTCATTAGACTTTATGTCAATAAATCCGTTTATGGTATACAGTGTACATGCAAAAGTATGTGTTCATCGATATGATAAATAGGTGTTTATTAAACAACACATAAGAATTGGCACCCTCCGCATCACACAAGTTTAATTTATTATATAGTAATATAATAAATAGTCCGGGACGGTCGTTTCGAGGACACGAATGGTCCTCGTCATCAACCGGTGACCGAATGATGAGAGAAAAAACTTTTTCTAAAACTAAACATACATGTACTATCCCTACTTCTTAGAACAGATATTCTTTACAAGTGCCTATTTCTAGCTCCTGCACGGTTTGAAGCTACGACGTGCGAAAAATGACATGCATGAACTATCCCTTCTTCCGAGAAGAAATATTGTTTTACAAGTGCCTATTCTACCCCCTACGCGTCTTAAACTACGACATGCGAAAAACACGGCCAGATAGACGGGAAGATCTCTTTTATAACCCAAAATATAAACAAGTGCCAGCCTACTGCAAAAGGTTAAAAAGGAAAGAGTACGACAACGGTCCGTTTTCTCTGTTCATCAGATTTTTATTACTTTTTATGTAAGCCGTCTCGTACGCACCTAATTCTCGCGGCGCGGTTGCGTTTTTAATCAATTTTAAATTTTCTAATTTAATACTATGCCCGGTTTCATTTATATGTTGTGCTACACTCGACGCGTCCAATCTGCCGTAGCGATAATTTCTTATATGTTCTTTGAATCTAGTTTCTATCGCTCTTTTTGTTTGACCAATACAGGCTTTATTACAGTGACTACATTTAATTTCATAAATACCCGACCTTTCTCCCATTTTCGGTTTATCTTTAGGATTACCGACAAGATTTTTCAATGTGTTGCGCAAACCGAAGTCATATCTTGACTCTTCAAAACCTTACTCACGCCTTTCGATATGCCGTGAAAGGGAAGTTTCACGAATTTCTTACTATTAGTTTCTACCGGGGTTTATTAAAATGACAAACTCGTTCGTTGTATTTTTTGTTGTTTCTAATACTAAACTATCTAGGAACCAAAGCTGATTGTTCACTTTTTTAATTGTAAATTGAATGGTCTCGAATTTTGAATTAAATGTAGCGAGAAGCTCTGGAATAGTACTTTCGTTAGCTATGAAAAGAGACAGCGGATTGCTCATTTAGTTACTCATAATTAGAGATGACCAAGGCAGGTGAAATTATTACTTCTTTGCAGCGACTAGACAGACTCGTGTTGCCTATTGGTTTCCCCGAGAGACGACAAAACACGAGTCTGTCTAGTCGCTGCAAAAATGTAATAATTTCACCTGCCTTGGTCATCTCTGCTCATAATACCTGCCTCTGCTTCTATTCGATTTTGGCTCATGAAATGGGATGTTAGTTTTCTGTACCCAGTAATTTTGACAACATCAAAGATATTTGGTTTTAGGGACTCATATTATTAATTCAATGGTATTTTTGGATCGGGATTAGGGAAGAGTGAACAAGCATCAAGCGATACTAAGATTTCACCATCTTCTAATTCTCCACTTTATTACTTCTAGACTTTCCACCTTGACGGGTTCGTTTATTAGCCAAGCAGAAAGTTATTGACTAATAGAGGAAAAGTTCTGCAGAGTTTGCGAATATCTAAAATGTGCAGAATTAATATTAAAAATAGAAGCAGTATTAGCCGCAAATCATAAACGATAAAGATTGAACGGTAGTAATTAATCGCCTTCAAATATGTTTACATCTTAAGTGATTTCAAGTCATCAATAATATTCTGCGGTTGGAATATCCATAAAAAGAAAACTAATAAAATCAATTAAGCGTGAAAGGAAAAATATTTAATCCACTAATATACGTGGGATACCTTTTAAGTTTCTACAAAAACAATGTGTAAGAAAAAAAAATCGGTACAAATAGTTCTACTGTTTCTTAAAATTTTCCCCATTAAGATTTATACATTTTTGCACGCGTTCGAACTAATTATTCAAACACCCATTCTGACGGTGATGATTCCAAAATGTGATTTTTGAAGGCTTCAGCAGTTCCTGGAGATGGAGATGATAAAAGTCGCAGTCCAAGCATTTTTTGTTTGACATTCGGAAACTAAAGAGGTCTTTAGGCGATAAATCAGATGAATTCGGGTAGTGAGACATCAATGCAATGTTTTACTCCTTCAAATAATGAATTGTTTGAGGTGTTGTCGGAGAGGCAGGATTGGCATGCGACGTTGTCAATTATTCAGTGATTTCATCAATAACTTCTGGCAAACAAATTGTTGTATGCCCATTCTTGGTGAGCAAAGCAATGCCTGCAACATGTCCAGTACAACGAAAGAAATTATTTTCTTGAGCGGATAACTTTTGTTTGGATTCGATTCATCTGGGAACACCCAAAAAATTGATTGTTGCTTAATTTTTGGCTCGTATGAATATCGTTACCTGTTACGATGTTGTATACGGATTTTGAAATTCCTCTATTGAATTTTTTGAGTATTTTGCTATACACCAATTTATACAGGCTTTTTTTGTGCTTGGGCTTTTTCACACATAAATGTTGGTGTAAAAGCGAATTTACTGCAGCCTTCGATATGTCTAATGAAGCTTCTATCTCATGGTAAGTTGAATGATGAAGCTCTTGTCTTTTTGGCACAACAACCGATTGTGGTCGAAATTCATCCCTAACCATGGCGAAATTCGTTAAAGTTGTAAATTCTTTTCTGACTGTGTTACAGTATCAAAAGTTGAACGAAGCGATTCGAGATGATACGCCCTTATTAAAATCGTAAGTAAAAAACCATCCAATGACAACTCCCATGTAAAATTGATCTTTTTTCACAAAATTGCTCAGTATAAACAAAATACGCGACCGATTTATGTGCTGTCACTGCTTTAACAATAACAATTGTCGAATTTTGCCACGATATTAAGGTCAAATAGTATCATTTAGTGATCGGTTGTAAAAAGATGCTACCCTCGTACAATAGATTCATTTTGAAGAACACTGGAATTAGCACATGCAAAATTAGTAATAGTTTTATTACGTCAGCTAATTAAATGAACGACTTTCATAGGTCAAATAATACTAAAAAAGGCTTTATTATTTATGAGACGAGACAAATATATAAAAAAAAAGTTACAATAAATTTCCCAAATAATCTCCTGTAACTTCTAAACAATAGCTCTAACTGCAATAAAAACTATTTACGTCACTCCTTATCGCGTCTAGCGTTGTTTCATTAAAGAAAATTTCTTTGTAGCTAACTATTTGTTTTTTTATTCTAACTATACTTTGAACCAATCAAACTAAATTAACAAAAGTATTTGCTTCAGATAATACTGTTTCTTTACTTGTATTCAAACGTAGATTTTAGTTAACACAAGTGTCTTAATTAATTAAGTCCTTCCGCGTATTAATTAAGGATGATACAAGTTGAGTATTTCATTGACTTCTGTAGTATCTTCTGTTAATCCGGGTCTAACTCGGATTCGTTGGTGCCATATCAACAATTCTCGAATTCACTCGATTTCGTTTCGAATTACAGCTTCGAGTTAACCCATAAACATAAATTGATCTTAGCGTGTAGAAACTTATATGGTACTCTCTTTTTAATTAAATTTTTAATCAACGGTTAACATTCTATTATCGCGTATTCAGTGGAAGGAATAAAAAAAGAAAATAGATTGTACAATAGTACAATTAATAGATAGAATATTGGTAGCTCAATATTCAGGACGCTTACTCACGAGCCGCCAACACAGCCAATATTGCAAGGATGCTACGAGGATGAAGATGGTGTTTCTTGTAGCATCCTTATATTCCGGTAATATATTTGTGCACCCGTTGAAAGATACTTTTTTTTAGCTATGTTGAATGCTCATTTGCATCAGTCGATATTAGTGTTTTTGTAAAAATTGTAAATCTTAAAAATATCGTGCTCATTCAATTCTTGCAATACGCTTATGCAAATTAAAGGCAAGTGCATTTAGGCATGATCGTACCAGTTGACGATGAACGTTCGAGACGGTCAAAAACTGGATTAACAGCGGGAAAGTTCACCAAACGGTGTTCAGAGATTGTGGAATTGATGTTGGAAAGATACCAGAGCCTGCGGGCATCTCAAGAGAACACGTTTGTCACATATCGACTGAATATTAAAAACCTATTGAAGGGACATTGTTTCGCTACACTTGTTGAAAGGAGAGAAAATATTAGTGCTACATTTATGCAGAATATTGCAAGCAATAAAATCGGAATTGATACCCTGATGCCGAGTTTGGAAGCAAGAAACATCCAACTACTTCGCAACCCTGTAGCTAGAACGAACGTTTTCTGGTGAGGACTATTGGTTCAAAGGAAGGTCCACAACATCATCACTTATCAAGCTGAAGGAAGAATTTGCAGAAAAGCGGCCGTATTTGAAGGTTTTGTTCCATCAAAACAACGCAGAGGTTCATGTATGAGGGTCCAAATTGATGAATCATCTATCGTATCCACTAGATTTTGCTCCAAACGACTTTTTTCTATTTCTTAGGCTCAATATTTCGCTCGGAGAACAGGGATCTTTATTTTGCAAAATATCATGCCGACGAAAAGTACACAGACTTACGTTGAGAAATAAACCCGTATTTGACAAAAAATACTTGTTTTTGTGTTAGATTGGAAACTTTTCAGATTACACGAACTTGCATAGTTTCGTCATTTACAGTCGAGTAGTCCAAATACTGTATTGTGGTAGCTTAAAAATTTGTTGCAGAGACCCATGTCAAGTCGTTGACTCGTGTCAGACATTTATAAATATGAATGCGATATTTGCAGTGCGTGCCGAGCGTTTTTATGGCTGTCGTACTGACCAGTGAGAAAGCGGCCTTCGAGTAAAAATTCCATACCACAAATTATTCTAAAGCAGCATGATTTATTTACTTATGAATCTCACTGGCTTAAGTAGATACATATAATCTGTTAAATATGTACACTTAACTTGCCACAAAATAGGAAAGTGAATTATAAGAAGTAATTAAATAAAACCAAATATAACTTAAACTTGAATAAATATCCAAAAAGTACGTCGCAAATAAATATATATATATGTGATTTTTTTTGCACCATTTATATGCTACCCACACAGATCGACCTTAATGCAGGGAATAATACAACGTTAAACTTCTAGCGTAGTTGCTGTCGTACTCTACAATTTTGATTTGAGTTAACACTCTATAGCGCCAAATTCAGATCTATCCAAGGAGGAAGATTGGATCGATGTTGAGAACTTCGATTTTTTGGAGCAAAGTGTTGGTCTAAGACAATATTGGATAGTAAAACTAATAATTTTTTAAGCAAACAAATTTATATGCTGCAGAATTCATGATCTTCCAGCACGGCAGATTATTTTTCCAGCTCTTGAGAGCTAGCAATAAGTCGGGCAAATTCGACTACATCGAGTAGATTGTAGTCGGCTGCGGTATTTGCTTTAATGCAAGCGATTTGGTAACGGCACACACGCTCCCGAACTTCTTGTATATTGAGGCGGTGTATAAAATATAAAACAAGAACTAGACCGCAGATCAAGCTATTCTCCGCTACCGATCCCGCTTATTAATTGTAAGAAGAATCAAATAATTCTCAAAGTCTCCTTCTGTCGTAATTAATGAGTCTGACTTATCACAATTCGGCTTGATTAAACCTGGCATAAATCAAAACCAGTTATAGATCCGATCCGATTTGAGATTAACTCGACTGGACGCGACCAAAACCGGGTATAAATTCAAATTAGCCCCATTTGAATCGAAATTAGAAATCTCCAGTTTTCTAGTTGGACGTTCAACTCGAGTTAAACAGTTCAAATATTCTCAAGTCAAGGATTTCAAATCCGTTGCACATCGGGGTGATCTCAGTAAATCTAATGCCGACTAAGATGATCGTCCACTAGGATCTCCAACGGTGGCCAAACACTAGATTTAAAAGACTTTCGCGTTCGTTGCTTTCTTTTAAAGAACAGTGTGCTGGGCCACAATTTTTCCGCTACTTAAATTCGATGTTTTCGGTCATTACGTATGCTGTGGCGAAAGACCTAAGTAAGCGTCTCTTGCTACAGAAAATGTTCGATTCCACAGTATGTGTTAATTGTTTTTGGTCACGAAAGCCTGGGCTATGGCTTAATCGTAGTATAATTATTAAATTGCATAATAATACCATTGTTTACTATTATTATTCCATCAATATATAGAAATAGCGTTTTTAAGTACAAAACCTCGCGAAGCAATAAACAATGCAATTACTTACAATCTGCAATTCAATTATTTTAATTCGTTTCATTAACAATGCACACTACATACGTATAAATACATTTTCCATTGCGTGTATATTCTAAGATAACATTCTATAACAAAAAAAAGTAAAGAACCTGTCTTCCTAAACAATTACCTTACGCATATGTTAACTTTATAAATTTTAAGAGGCCACGCGTAAAAATCGAATTTCTACTAACAAGAACAGGTTTCTCATTTCTTACGATAATTCTCAGTAACTTTAGAAATTACAAAATCCTGCGTCAAGTTATCCTGTATTTGAATCTTGTTTAAATATATAGCAGCGGGTAAGTGTCGCGTGTTTGTTAAATTATGCATGCGTAAAATGTTAAGATTGTCATTAGAATAAATGTGGTTTTAAGTGCTTGAGTACTGTTCTATTTTACTAGTTTTTGGTGTTATTCTGACGTAGTAGATGGTTTAAATGCATATGATTATGCTAATACCATAATAAAAAGAATTAATGCATTAACAAAGAGAAAAGTCGCAATATATCTTACAGGTTTATGGATACTTGTCTACATCGCAAATTATGCAAAATTCTTTAGATACGTAATATGTGCATAAGCTACCATACCAACTTGTTTGTATAAAGGAAGAGGTTTTTGTTAAATTTTTGTTTTATTTTTATGATTTAGGTATTTTTTCAAAATGCAATTACCTGAATTTTATGAGGAGAACGTCATTAAAAAAAAATCAGTTACCTACGTTGAGTTACTGGAGTTGCGGATTTCTTCTTCCTCTTCTTTATGTTTTACCTTAGTCATTAGGGAGTCGGCGTACTTGAATTCTTGACCCTCTTCTGTACTCTTGCGTAGTTCTTGTACTGTTTTTTTTTCTTTTTTGTGCTGTTTCATTTGTTCTGCTTTCGGTACTCTTTCGTGGCTTTCCCACTTTTTTCTTTCCATGTCTAGAGCTGTTATTCTGATCTGGATAATTTACTACCCAAATATCTGGATCTCTAGATCCGATCCATTACCCCAAACCTCGGATCTGGATCCGTTATCTCGATAGCTAGGATCCGACAATATGATTCCGGTTTGTACTTTATGTAAAGAGAATAGTTTGCTTAACACCAAGAAAACAAAAGCAAAAGTTGTTAAACTTGTTATTAATTGTCAGTTGTAGTGTGGTCGCACGTACGATAATTCTTGTAACAGGTCTTGAGGGCTGCTGAAGGCGAATCTGAGGTTTTAACATCAATGCACCTTTTTCCTTTTTTATTCCATTAAAATAAATAGGACAAATATAATAGCTCTTTGCTTTACAACAATTTGCCCCACCCAATAGCTTCATTTGCTTAGTAATTTGCCTGCAAATTTAATTATGCAATGAAAACATTTACTTTCAATACATAAAGGTATATATGTATATAACATAATATATAGACATATGTATGAGTAAGAAGTGTTACTTTTGAAAGGATTTGACGCATACGTGTTACCTCATTAAATAACTGTATACAAGGATAGTTCATTATATCTTATCCTTGCCATAGAGTGGCGAAAACATCGTTTTTAAATGTTACCCTTGAATTTAGATTCAAGATCAATGTGCTCTATGAACTAAACTTTTGTTTGCTTTGGTAACTTTTTAGGAATTTTAAGCACAATTCTTATGACGATTAGTCCAATGGTCTCCAAGTAGACCCTTTGATGTAAAAAGTTTTCTAATTCAAATGAAATAAGGCATAGTATTCAATTAGATAGATTGCTCAATTGAGTCTCCCTCACGAAAAAGTGAGTATGAGAAAGCCATCGGCGAGATGGGCGTTGCTGACCATTCAAAGCCATACTTGATCATTCCATCAGCTGGAAATTCGCAATTCGCAAGCGACAATCTTAATTAATTATTTACAGAAGGGAAGGACAATCACGAGGGGACGAGCACTATTCCTGATTTATCAGACCGATTCTATGGTGGGCTAAAGAGAAAACGGCCCATCCAGCGAAGAAAAAAATTTTCCACCATCATGGTAACGGCCTATTCATCGGGAATCGCGACAGTAAAATTAGTCCAGATACGGTACGAATTGGTTGTATTCACCAGATTTGGCCGCCCGCTTGATGGAGAGCGGTTCATGTCTTATATAATAGAGGCTTATTTTGCAGAATGCGAGAAATCCCACTGCTTCGATGGATTAAAAAAGTTGGATTGGGTGTATGGAGCTACAAGGAAAACAAATTTATTAAGTGCAAAACAACCGCGTTGTCTTTTTAACACAGGTATTTATCAATCCATCTTCGGACATCTGGCGTCATCAGTGTGGTTCGGAGAATGTTTTTACTCCACCGAGTACTAATACTAAGAGCCAAACGATGAGTTAAGGTCGGATGCCGGGCTTCTTTAGACCTTTCTTGTCGGTAAGGCACAAAATAATTGTTATTTTGTGCCTTAAATGAAATATCCTGTATATTATAATTTTTTATGAAAGATATTGTAATTTAGGATAAAATCGGTTAACGGTCATTGGTAACGTTAGGCTAGTATCAAAAACAATCGAATTATAAGGACCTAAACTAAGTTAGGTTGCTATATAATAATTTGTGCCAAACGGTTGGCGAAATAACATCATTACAGTACTTTAAAATAAATAAACAAATAAATTATTATCTGTACCGTTATACAGAGTTTTTATTTTGTAAATCCTGTAAAAAGAAGAACGCTACATTTTAACAAGAGGAGAAATCTTATAAAACTCAAAATGAGCTGATGGTCAACTCAGCATTGTCCGCTACATCATTCGCGTAGAATAACTTATGGAGTATCCTTGTATTTAACTCAATTAAGTATGCAAGAAATCTCGAACAAAACCATAACTTACGCACAAGATGTGGAATTTAATTTCTTCGTACATTCTACCCGTTTCACTAACGTCACGATATCGAGGGGAAATCCCCTGAAAGTTTCTATTTGCAAGTACCGCAGTATCCATTTATAATCAGTTAAATATAAATGGATGTATCTAAACAGTCTTTATGCTCGCGTCTGTTGCATTTCCTTCACAAAAACAGCTCGATGCAACCGTGGAATTCTAGGCTTTAAGTTGCATTAATAGAACAGGTGCGCTCCTTTTTTATCGGGAAATATGTTTTAATTATATCCAACATGCAAATCAGTTAGTAATATCCATTTCCAGGAATAGACTCCGTAGTTCGTTAGAATACGCAACGTTCATTGTGAAAGCGTGTTTAGCATTAAATCCCAACAGCACGATTGAAGTGTGTCACTTTTAATGAGTTGCGTTATTGAATCCTGTTCTCCGGTGGTTATGATTAGTTAGGTTTCTTTTCTAATATTTACGTTTTTAAAATTAGATATGCTGCGTGGCGTCAGCAATATAATGTACAGGGTTCACGGAAAATATACATTAAATTGGAACCTACGTGTGCTAAAATAAGGAAAGCCAGTTCATGAAGGTTCTTCTAACTCTGACAGCCATGTCATCTTTTGCACCAGCTGGTTCCGGGACCGTTTTTAGCGATCCATCGATTGTCAAACATTTCGGTAAGAATAGTCGATACGTCACGTGTGCTATGTAGGGAATCCCCGTCCATTTTCTACCATACATCTTGCGCTTCTTTTGGTCGAAGACGTAATGATTCGTTCTTATATTTTACACCATCCTATGTCGAAAGGCTGCCACTTATGTTTTACCAAAAATCTGTGAATTGTTTTGGACGATGGTCGAAGGATCGAATTGGTCGGCTATGCAGCACCGCAACGTCGTAGTTTGGTATTTTCGTCATCTATCGGGAGTTCGGTTCTCTTTGATGTTTTTGTAAATGAACTAAAATCTCTATTTTTTTTAAATAGCGGATTAATAGTGCTTCGACTAGATTTTAGCCTATTAGAGGACATCTCTCCGTGAAAATTCAGCACGTTTTGTCAATAAAACGGGATATATTTAACAATTGAACTCGAGTTAAATTATGTTATGCACCTTTTTGATATTTTAATGTGGTAAAATGCAAAATGTTTGGTTTTACATATAGATATAGTCGCATACTGTACAGAAACTAGAAACCATCGTAATTTTCTTATTATTCCTTTCAGAATAATAGTCCATAAAGCTTCCCTATTGATAAATTATTGGGAAACAAATGGGGGGCGTTAAAAAAAATCACAAACGTTACGAGGAGATAGTATGGCCCAAAATATGTAGAAAAGTTTTAATGAACATGCGTCCACAAATGAACGGTTTCAGAGTTACGAAGAATTTGCACCTTGTTTCTTTTCTTTTGTTCGTAAAAGTTTGCATTCTCTTATCGTAGTTGACATTGGCTTTAACATACAGTTTGTAGTTGATATTCAGTCGATAGTGTACATTTTTGCAAATTGATATTTAATTATCCGGTATACACTGCCGTTCAGAGAAGTTCGGTCGGTTATTAAAAAACATGAAAGGGTTACAGAAACAAACGAAACTAAAAACAAAATGCAATTTTATTGTATGTACAGGTAAAAAAGACAAAAATAAATAAATAAAAAGTTATTCTGGCCTAATATAACATACTGAACATTATTTTTTTTTTCATCGAAAAAACCTCCTTTGCTGTTAATCACCGCTCAAACTATTCTAGGCATTCTTTCCATAAGTTTTGTTACAACGGATTGTGGAATATTAATCCATTCATGTTGCAGAATATTCCGTAAATCTTCTTCTGAAGTTGGGCATATTTTTCGGATCCTCCTGTCCAGTTCATCCCACAACAACTCTGTAGGATTCAAATCTGGGCTTTGTGGGGGCCATGTCATTACTTTCAAGGTGCGCTGTTCTTCTTGCTCCTTTAGATAGTTCTTACACACTAACGCAGTGTGTTTTGGGTCGTTGTCATGCATGAATCCAAAGTTACGGCCTATTATACGCAATCCTGATGGCACTGCATGATTCTGGAGTATTGTAAAATATTTTTCCTTCCTCATTACACCCTGCACTCTGCATAAATCTCCCGTCCCAGCAAAGGAGAAACATCCCCACACTAACACAGAACTACGCCCTTGCTTCAGTGTAGGCACAATGCAGTTCGGGATCACTTTTCGGTTTTAGATCTTCGGACATAAACTCGTCGATTTTGCCCAAAAACCTCAAACTTTCACTCGTCACTCCAAAGCACGTGTTTCCAATCATCTAACGACCAATCTAGATGAGAACGGGCCTACTGTAGCCGTTTTGCTCTGTTGTCCCGACGTAATAAGGGTTTTCGAATGGCAATGCGTCCATGAAGGTCCGCTTGTTGAAGTCGACGTTTTACCGTACTCGCCGAAACTTCTTCTTCACGGCCGCGATTGACTTCGGCTGTTAATTTTCTATTGCGTTTGCTTAATAATACAATTCTCAAATCTTCTTCTTCTTCAGCTTTTGTTGTTTTCCTAGATGCTCCAGGACGAACACGATTTTCTATAGTTCCAGTTGTCCGATATCGCTTTATGATGTCATTTACTGTTGAACTTCTCATATTTATTTTTTCAGCAATTTGTCGCCCCGAATATCCTTCTTCAAACAACGTAATAATGCGTGAACGTTTTTCTACACTGGCAGGCTTGCCACGTGCCATTTTGAAATAAATTTTCTTAAAACTTTCGCCCAAAAACGACAGATGCACACCAACACACGGTTTAACAGTAAAATTAAGCAAATTTATATCTTTACGCCTGTGATAAATAAACAAGAATGATGCTGCGGTATATTTCCTAAATATATTGTTCGTTAATAATCCCCAAACGGCTCGTTTCAAAAGATCAGTACTTCCGAGAAACTCTTGGAATGATAATAAAAGGGACTTTATTGTGGTTGTCGCAATATTTCTATTTTACATAATAATTTATGGCTTTAATCCCTTAGAAAAGAGTGTATGCTTAATATTTTTCTAATTTTATGTATTAATAATTGTATACAGTGTGATATAATAGATTTTTATTATATGACCGAACTTCACTAAACGGCAGTGTACATAAAACATTTTTTTTCTAAACTATTTTACGATCTCACAATGTATTATTTTCAATTTCCTGGACAATCAGACACGGTAGTATTCGAGAACTTGTGGGATATTTCTGGATACCAAAAACCTCGGCCTACTTTCTAAAGCATATTGTAATTTTAGTTTCAACCGTAGGTACTCTAAAATATAGTAAAAATATTCTAAAACTACACGTTGCAAAATAGTTTACTTTATATCTTCATGTTTGGTTGGTATTTTTGTAATTTAGTTTTAGAAGTATTTAGTGTTATTAAAAAATATTGGAAAAAGATACTTTTACGGTATCTTGGTAGAGAAAGTGCCCGGAGGGAAGGGGGTGGGGACGAAGATTTGGGAACCCCCTTATTATTACGCACTATTAAAAAAATATATTTGTGTATATCTTTCTATATTAAAAGTTGTAGCAATATGCCTTCATACTAATGTTATTTACTATTTTTAATCGACTTCAAAAAAGGAGGATATTTTCAACTCGTCGTGTTTCTTTTTTTTGTATGGTTACCTCATATCTCCCACGTTTCTTAACCAATCTGGAAGGGGGCAGCAAGTTTTTTTTTTTTTTTTTTTTGTAAATGGAGCGCATTGTATATTTTTGCATCATTAAAATCTGCATAGAAAATGCGTTTATATTTTTTAAGGTTGCCTATAACTAAGTCTTACCCTCTTTGAGATATCTCGATAAGCCTGAATGTCTATCTGCACTCTCATTTATAAATGGCTTAGGATCCGCTACCATTTCTAAATAGGTAATCAATATTTTAGAAGGAATAACAAAACAAAAACAAAAACCTAACCGAAGAAGACACGTTAATGCCAGCGGAATAATTTTCCAGGTGTTGCAGCTTCAAAAAGTTCCTAAAGTCTTTACAAAGATTATTCTATAGTAGACAACAGCCGCAAAAACCTACATTCAATTGGATTAATAACTGCAACAGAAAAAAAAAAACAGTTATTTTAAATATTTATTGTTCTTGAAAATCAATCTATCTGCTCTTTGTTCAGCTTAATAACAAAGGTCAAGAGGTATCGTGAATGTTTCCATTCCATGACCCTGTGAATAAAATCGCTAAACTCTAGAGCGGGTGAATCAATAAGGAAGTGAATATTCATTGTTCTAGAATATCTTAACGTATAGAAGTATCTGTTCGCATAACGAATGCTCACGGAATATAGCGCGTTTCGTGGTTATTGTGTTCGCCACGACTAAGGTATAGGCTTGTGTTTCTGTTCATGGTCAATTATATATATCACAGAAATGTCATTACGATTCCGTGGCGCTCCGGCAGCCTCTAAATGTCCAGCCTGCAACACTCGGAAAAGGCAAGCGAAAGTCGTTAGTTCAGACTCTCCTAATAATGGTGGAAGGTAGTGAGTCATTCAATAGGCACCTGCGCTCGCTTGTTGCTATTTTCAATTAAACCGCGGTGTCGGATTCGTGATATGCTATTTCGCGCTGGAAATCGATGTTCGAATTAGAAACGAAACCGTACTATTTAAACGAACGTAACAGTAAAAGTCACTTATAATGACGCGGTCGTTACATGCGGTTGTCGCTATATCCGAACCTGCTTTTTCAATTATTTCTTAACGTCTATTGTTTTAGGATATTGTAATAACTTAGTCTCTAAACTAAAGACGAAGAATTTCTTGGTATTAAATATGTACATTACGCATTTATTATCTAAAGCAAAGGAAGAATAGCAACAATGGCTGCAGCATGAAGAACTTCATTAATTAACACCTAAAGTCGGGGCAGAACGAAAAGATATACACTCTGGCCGCTCAAGATGGCCGGAACCAATATTATTCTACTCAGGTACCAGGCATTATTCGTTCGGCAGTCCAAAGAGCCGTTCTGTTTTTTAATAAGGCCGGAAGCTATACTAGGAGGCTAGGATCAGGCCGAACGAAATGATTAATTTAGGGTTTCTTCAGTTTTGAAGGCATCTGATTTCGATTGAGGTGGCAAATCGATTGAGCGACGTAGGAAATGTGCATGTAATCAAGTGGACGACTAGCCAATGCTAATTTAACTCCTGGAAAACCAGCCCAATGCCCACAGCTATCTGTGGGACATCCTCAGGACATCACAGAGCTGGATTAGCTTTTGCACAAGATCACGAAAATTGAAATCATATTTAGCAGAGACCTCATTTGTATAATATTATTTTGGTTTTAATTACCTTATTTAATCGTCCTGGACTTCTATATGTGTCTCTTTTAAGCTAAATCTTTTAACCTTTTACTTCCTCCTCGCTTGCATAAAAGAATGTATTGTTCTTTCTAAGTTCTTTTGCTATTAATATTAAACCGAAAATAAGTAATTTCCTTTGTTACGAGTTAATGAAAAAAGTCTAATAATCTATCAGATTACACCATTCCCATGACAGCAAAATTAGTATTATAAGAAAACTCATTATCCATCATGTTATTACAACGCAAAAACTTGTTTGTCGACGCTTAAATAGCACCGAAAACAATAGCAACCATTACCTTCGATTGGCCTATTCAAGATTACGTAACCACGTTATTGTTTTTGTGCACGACCGGCTAGCTATTTTTATGGAGTCGTTTCTCTTCATTGTTTATCAAATTATTTTGGAATGATGTTGAGGCGATTCCTTAAGTTAAGTAGCTTAACATCTACGTATCGTATGTATTGAGGACTATGAAGTTGATTTAAAACTTTAAGTATTCGATTTATAGGCAGAGTTGTTGGTGGATAATGCTCGCAAATTTTCCACGGCAATTAAATATTGATAAACGTACAATTTCGAAGTGCATCTTGCATATTTAATCTATAAAGTACTTTACGCCACTCCGGAGTTGTCTAAGTGTCTGTCTGCTGCTGCCTTTCGTACAAACATGAGACGCTTTTTACTTCTCAATGCCGCAAGTAACTTATTTTTAATGATAAATAATGATAGCAAGGACTGTGGCGTAGTATGGTAAACAACACAAAAGTATCGGCACCCTCCGCACCACACAAGTTTAATTTATTATATAGTAATATAATAAATAGTCCGGGACGGCCGTTTCGAGGACACGAATGGTCCTCATCATCAACCGGTGACCGAATGATGTGAGAAAAAACTTTTTCTAATACTAAACATGCATGTACTATCCCTACTTCTTAGAACAGATATTCTTTACAAGTGCCTATTTCTACCTCCTGCACGCCTCGAAGCTACGACGTGCGAAAAATAACATGCATGAACTATCCCTTCTTCCGAGAAGAAATATTGTATTTTACAAGTGCCTAATTCTACCCTCTACGCGTCTTAAACTACGACATGCGAAAAACACGGCCAGATGGACGGGAAGATCTCTTTTATGACCCGAAATATAAACGAGTGCCAGCCTACTGCAAAAGGTCAAAAAGGACAGAGTACGACAACGGTCCGTTTTCTCGGTTCATCAGATTTTTATTACTTTTTATGTAAACCGTCTCGTACGCATCTAATTCTCGCAGCGACGTTACGTTTTCAATCAATTTTAAGTCTTCTAATTTAATACTATGCCCGGTTTCATTTATATGTTGTGCCACACTCGACGCGTCCAATCTACCGTACCGATAATTTCTTATATGTTCTTTGAATCTAGTTTCTATCGCTCTTTTCGTTTGACCAATATAGGCTTTATTACAGTGACTACATTCAATTTTATAAATACCCGACCTTTCTCCCATTTTCGGTTTATCTTTAGGATTACCGAGAAGAT
>LR737386.1:2999621-3068419 GCA_902655005.2 Marronus borbonicus
GTTCTTACACACTAACGCAGTGTGTTTTGGGTCGTTGTCATGCATGAATGTAAAGTTACGGCCTATTATACGCAATCCTGATGGCACTGCATGATTCTGGAGTATTGCAAAATAATTTTCCTTCCTCATTACACCCTGCACTCTGCATAAATCTCCCGTCCCAGCAAAGGAGAAACATCCCCACACTAACACAGAACTACGCCCTTGCTTCACTGTAGGCACAATGCAGTTCGGGATCACTTTTCGGGTTTAGATCTTCGGACATAAACTCGTCGATTTTGCCCAAAAACCTCAAACTTTGACTTCGTCACTCCAAAGCACGTGTTTCCAATCATCTAACGACCAATCTAGATGAGAACGGGCCCACTGTAGCCGTTTTGCTCTGTTGCCCCGACGTAATAAGGGTTTTCGAATGGCAATGCGTCCATGAAGGTCCGCTTGTTGAAGTCGACGTTTTACCGTACTCGCCGAAACTTGTTCTTCACGGCCGCGATTGACTTCGGCTGCTATTTGTGGCGCTGTTAATTTTCTATTGCGTTTGCTTAATAATACAATTCTCAAATCTTCAGCTTTTGTTGTTTTTCTAGATGCTCCAGGACGAACACGATTTTCTATAGTTCCAGTTGTCCGATATCGCTTTATGATGTTATTTACTGTTGAACTTCTCATATTTATTTTTTCAGCAATTTGTCGCCTCGAATATCCTTCTTCAAACAGCGTAATAATGCGTGAACGTTTTTCTACATTGGTAGGCTTGCCACGTGCCATTTTGAAATAAATTTTCATAAAACTTTCGCGCAAAAACGACAGATGCACACCAACACACGTTTAACAGTAAAATGAAGCAAATTTATATCTTTACGGCTGTGATAAATAAACAAGAGTGATACTGCGGTATATTTTCTAAATGTATTGTTCGTTAATAATCCCCAAACGACCCGTTTCAAAAGATCGGCACTTCCGAGAAATTCTTGGAATGATAATAAAAGAGACTTTATTGTGGTTGTCGCAATATTTCTACTTTACATAATAATTTATGCCTTTAATCCCTTAGAAAAGAGTGTATGCTTAATATTTTTCTAATTTTATGTATTAATAATTGTATACAGTGTGATATAATAGATTTTTATTGTATGACCGAACTTCACTGAACGGCAGTGTAAATTGATTTCATGCATGGCCGGGCTAATGAGAATGCTAAAGAAAGGCAATGTCTTTATTTTGACGTTCAATTACCCAAAAATAATTAAAATCTAAATGTAGACAAAGAATCGGTTAAAAAAAACCAGGGGCGAAGCTCTTCATATTCTATTAAATTAAAAACAAATATTGGATGGCACTACCAAGAGGAGCAAGTAAATTTAAGAAAATATTAAAAAAAAAAAATTTCTTACAGTTTTCGTCGCCCCGTGTATACTTACAACGCGGTAGCACTCGTAAGTTATTTAAGCGCAACAGTAAAAAGTATAGTAGCAATAGATGCGGTAATTCCAGTGTACTATTGCGCTACAGTTGACGCTACTTCATTCATTCAATCAACGATCATTGATCAACATTAGTCAGTGTGCGGACAGCACAAAGCGACAAAAAAAAGTCCATATTTACGTCATTCGCCTCTGTATTACAAAATCGTAACGCTTGTTTTCTTTTTTGATTATCTACGTACTACCTGTTACTTAGAATATTTTTCGGTTTTGATTACGTCGAATTCCTCAAAGGTGAATCAGTTATCTGGTTATCACCAATGCTATACTCTAGGGTTTTCGAAATTATACGCGGATTGCATTATATGATGTATGTACATGTACGTAGATTTCTCTGTGGTTTGTTTTTCCCAGAAGCTTTTTCAAAGAAGTCGATTAATAGTACTTCTTTCTGGATGCTTCATTAACATTCATATATTACGTTATATGTGAATACGTAAACATCCAAAGGTTACTTCATTTTATACGTTTATGAGGTAGTTTAATTATTGATCAATTTCAACGTTACTGGGTGCCTAATAAGGGGAAAATCTGTCCGCTACATATGTAAGTAATTATGTGAAAGTTTTTGCGGTTTTCGAAGTGTCTAGCTTGGTGCTTATTATGATCTGGTTGAAGGAATCTTGAATTTCATTTGGTTAGAATCGAGTATTTATTGTGGTTTTAATAAACGCCTGCCTATTTTGTTTGAAACATTTCAAAAATGGATTTAATTTTGAAATAAGGTTGGGAATTCCGCGAATACAACATTTATTTCATGGAAATTATTGCCGCCATGGTTGTGATAATACGTTAGTGATAAATATAACAAAATCAGCGTGATCAGAGGGTAATCACAAGTTTGCAAGGCATAATTAGGTTCAGTGTGAAGTTGAAATAAATAGTAGACATAAAATTCAAAACAGAAACTGTCGGTGTACAATATCTCCAAATTTAGCTCAAAGATTTGCGGAATATTTAGTCCTTATTGTTAGCCAGTTTATAAAGTAACTCTTCTTCAAAAAAATATTTTCGTACACACAGGATGATCGATAAGTAGCGAATAAGACACCTTGTTTGTTATTTTAAACAGAACGTGCTGTATATTATTAAATTTTTTAATATTCTCTTCTAGATATAAGCCAACCTAATATAGATTTCATACGCCTATTTCTAATAGGTTTCGAAATATTAATAGTTTCGTCCTCAGCCGCCTACATTTAGATATATCTATTTTCTTCAAAAAATCAGATAAGCTAATAGCACAAATTTGTATGAGATCAAGTACATACATGTCTCTATTTATACATGGTGTTAGCCTTCCTTCGAAATGCACAGAGTGTTCAGTATTGAGCAGCAAACTTTTCCAAATTCAATGTTGTTAAATAGTACCCTATAACTAACGTTTAGGATGCATATGTTTAACATTGAAGGAGATAAAAAAAAATATATTTACAGTTAAGTGCGAGTGAAACGTTATACATACATTGAACTGAAAATTTAGTGCTCCGTTCCTGCATATTTCGAAGACGTTCTAATACAATATCTAGATAGAACCGATGGAAGTTATTAACAAATGCGGGTATTCTTCCAAAACAAGTTTAATTCTTCATTTGCAAATTCTGATCCAAATCTACCATGTAACAGGAATACATATAACTCATCGATTAAACTCCAATAACGTCTACTGCCGTGAACGAAAATTTTCTTAACATTATTCGTAGTAATTCGGCGGGTGTGGATAGTGTTAACATAAAAATCATTGAGTTATGCTGCCCATTTATTTTACCCTGTATTACTCATGTCTTTAGTTGTTGTTTGCAATTAGGAAAAATTCCTAATTGCTGAGAATAGCTTTTGGTAATTCCAATACCGAAAGTATCTAACGTAATTAAGCTATCTGATTTGCAAGCAATTAGCTCTAGTCTTATTTAAAAATGCCGAAAAAGTAATTAAAGTTCAATTAAAACAGTATTTTGCCTCGTATCCAGTCGGGCTTTAGTGAAAGATTGTCGCTGCTACACGGTCTTATTAAATATGTTGGATTTTATTTTATCAAAATTTAGTATCTCTTCTTTGTGATTTTAACCTACCTAATTTTGTTTAGAAGAGGCCAAAAAATTAATTTATTTTGAAATAGAGCAGGGAATTTCTTAAAAATAATATTTGCGTTATATATCTCGGAAATTATGGCCGTCAAAAACAAAAATTTCGCAAAATTTGAAGAAAATCCGTCGGGTGAAGAGTTTTAGTCGAATTAATTTCGAAAATGTTCAATCTTTGTCATGCTGAAATTGCTCTGAAACGATTAAGAAATACTCAAGAATTTGCGCTTTCATGGAAAAACTCTTCTAGGATTACAATATACGTCAAATTTAATTTAAAAGATGTTCATTTGAAAGACAATGACGAAAAGTAACAAAATTCTGTAACAGAAGAAAATTTTGAACGTGAAAATTTTCCATCATCATTAAGATCCAATTATTCCACTTTAAAAACTGTTGGAGATCTTTCTTTCATTTATCCGGCACTTCGATTCAAATTCCAACTCACATATCTGGTTTCAGTTCAAACTTATCTAAAATACGCTCTATATGTTGGCGTATGTACATACTTCCTTAACATTTTTACAAAGCTTCCTTTCATTCGAAATGCTTAAATCTCTCGCAAAATAGCGCTTGATTAAATTTAACCTTCGCAGAAGAGAAATTAAACCAAAAGCAGCAAATTCTTTTATGGTCTTAGTTCCATTGCTCTTTCGTGCTTTTTGAGTTATTACCACTTATTTCTTAGATATCTACACCTTTCCTGCTTTTAAAATTGCTATATCAATCTATGACGTGCTACGTATTTCTTAACCGGCCTCAGATAATAATTCACCTTAAAAGATTTACGTGTTAGAAATTTGAAACCGTTTGCTTTTTATTAAATTAGGCAAGAGAGTGTTGGATTGAAACGGTAAATTGCAACCTATATGGTGTAACATAACTATATTGTTTAACATAGTATTTTAATCATTTCTTTTGTTGTTTTTGTCCTGGATATTGGAACTTTACGTAAATAAGTAACATATTAGTAATTATTGGTATTATTTTTCGCTTCCGCTATTGATTACGTAATATTAAACATTGTGGAGCAAGAATTTATTTAGAGAAGGGTTCTGTTTTTAACTTTTTTTTGTGGTCAAGGTTAGTAACACAATCTTGGGTCTTTCTCATTAATCATGAGATGGGTAATGACGAAGTAAAGGTATTTTTTTCTAAGGCGCGATATATGGCGTAACGCGATAAAGTTGTTACGCCATGTAAACTCTGACGCTAACGTCGACGCGGTAATCTCTTATTATCATTTTATGATCAGAGTGTTGTTCACTATTTAAATTCGGTTGATTTTGAGTTTGTGTAAATACATAAAATATGCAAAAAAAACAAGTTATATGTTTTATTAAAGCAAGAAATAGAAGTTCTTAATAATCTTCTATTCACATAGTTTTCCTCTTTGATATACAGGCTGATTTATAGTAAGCGCAAGAGACCTTGAAATCTTGTTTGGGAAGTCATTTAAACCAGGTACTATTTTTTCTATTTACAAAGCTACATTTTATTTGTTTACAAATGATTAATACTAAGCACTATTGCATCCATATAGATTGGGCCATCCAGTAGCCTATGTTTAAAAGCTGAACAACAGAATTTTAAAACATAATTTGACAATTTTCAAAATGAACGACATTAGTGCAACTGCATATGTAGATATAAGGGTAACGATCTTCAGGCATCTAGAGAGTATCGCCGAAGATATCCTGATCGACGTCGACCTTCTCATAGAGCGTTCGGCCGCACTTTCCGACGATTCAGAAAAATTAATTTACGTAATAATCGAGGTAATCATAACTCACGGCTTAAGAAGTAGAGCATATCAAGAACTTATAACTCTACGATTGCCAGACTAAAGGTTTACAATGGTCAATTTTCAGCTCGCCTTTACAAGATCGGAATTTTGGTTCACTTTCTTGTATATGCGGGGATCTATTTGGAGACCTACACATTTTCCTGTATTTTTGCAAATCATCCGGTAATTTCTTAGGGGCGTTTATGTGACTACCACCGATCTGTGCTAAATTGAGCAACTTCGAAAGGGGTCCATTGGAAAGTTGTAGAGCGACGTTAGCTTTCAATTCGTAAATGCTAGGAGCATCGGGTGTGTATTAATGAAGCAATTTATTATGTTGAGGTAAGTAGTATAAATTATTGAAGAAATATTGGACGCTGGCCAAGAAAAAATTATTCACTCTTTCTAGACTAAAGGTTTACAATGGTCAATTTCCAGCTCGCCTTTACAAGATCGGAATTTTGGTTCACTTTCTTGTATATGCGGTGATCCATTTGGAGACCTACACATTTTCCTGGAATGGCCTAGATTTCCACATCACAGAACGCTGCTATTGGAAAAGTTAATTTATGCCGGAGTTCTGTGTTACTTGCATGGCACAAGATGATCGAAAAATTGTGTGTTTGACCAAAACCAAATGTTAGAATCTAAATTAGGTAGATTAGGTGTTGACTTTCCATGTTTAATAGTGCGGGTTTTACCGTTGGTTGATTTCTATTACGTCCTTTCGATAGACTCCGGGATGTGGCGGAAGAAATGTTGCCAAATGGGTTTTGATGATTTTTAAAATTGTTCAAGTAAATATTTTTTATTTTATGTTTTATTATATTTTTACTTTGTATCTCATATCTTATATTAACAAAACAATATTGGTTACCTGTTCTGTTAATATGAAAAAAAAAACAATAACAATATGTTGCGTTTACTCTTTACTTACAACAAGTAAGAAAAACATATTTCTTTAAACTTCCTTGAACGACACAGTTTTTGTTCTAACACGTTGAAGCGTTCGAGTTAATTATAAAATTGTAGCAATTGAATATCTCATGGACATACTAATCGTTTGAGCTGAGTGTTAATAAAGCAATTTCAGAAAAACGATATTTGTAAAAGAGCGAGAATATACGATCTAATAAAATAATAAAAAAAAAATCAATCATAGCATATTTCTCTCAGCGCTTTTATTTTTGCAAAATAAATAGTGGTAGGTTGTTTACGGATTTACCAACAATGTTCGCAGATAGTTACTTTCAACGATTGCAATTACCGCGTGAAACAGTTTAATTCCTTAAAGAAGAAAAAAAAGAATAACATGTCTATCAACCATAAAATTCGTATACAACACCCAACGTCAATTAATTTTTATGCCAATTTATTTTCATTGCCAAAATACAATTTCTATATGACAATAAAGTTTATTTTTATTTAATAGGACCACGTAAGAAGCGATTGCTTCATAATTTACAAGGCAATTACGAAATTGTGTACACTTATGATTATGAAGCACTCACAATACAATTGGAACAATTTCCGTTGTAGTAGATGATGATTAATCTGGTGTAGCTCAAGTTCTCTCAAAAATTTATTGTTGCATGATCTAATTCATTAACAAGAATGTAAAATGGTGACGTCATCGGTACGTGGTCTATACACGGAGAATAAAAGAAAAACTAGTTTGTGTCAAAGAAGTTTTCCACGGAACTACAGAAAAATATTATATAAAAGAAAACCACATTCCGAACCGGGGCACTTCAGTCTGTCAACTAACTGAAACTCTGACTGATTATTTCTGTACTGCCGGAGAGCTGACAGTGAACAGCGTTTAAACTCTGGTATAAGCAAGGAACCTCTTGGATAATCTAACTGCAGAATGCGCAGTCTTTCTTCTTTCCTCCCATTACAAAAGAAGAAGTAGAGAGGATTATTCTAAGCTTAAAATCCAAATATACTAAAGACATATGGTATAACTACATACACTTCCCGACAAAAACTTGGACGCGGTAAGATGTTTTAAGGGTTACAACATTTCTTTGCGAAACTAGCAAGATATCTAATTAAGTTTTTATTCATAAAAGTATAATAAACTTAAAAATATTTCCTCCAGTAGTATATGAACTAAATAATAAATTATTACTCCAATGTTTAAACAATTTCTGCGACAAAAATTTAGACGCTCTGTTGCAAATGTAAAACAAAAATAAACAAACGAGTGATCAGTAATGCGTAGATCCTCCATTGTTCTTAATCACTTCCAATAGTCGGTTATTAATAGATTTATATAAATTTAACACATAATTTAGAGGGATATTCTGCCATTCAGTCACTATTGAAGTTTTCAGTTCCTGTACCGTGAAATATTGACGGCCTCCGCCATAAACGCGACGTGCTAATTCACCCCACATGTTTTCAATAATGTTTAAGTCTGGTGACCGTGCCGGTCACTGCAAAGTTTTAATCTTTTTCTCTTTAAACCATCCAATAATGGTGTTTGCTTTATGAATTGGCGCGTTATCTTGTTGAAAAACAAAATTGCGCCCAGCCCATTGGTTTCCAAAACGTAGAAGATTGTCACGCAATAAGTCTTTATACGTCACAGATGTATGTACTCCCATCTCCCATCTCCCATCATCATCAGATGTATGTAATCCGCCCTGAAATCGCCCTTTAAGCATGTTACTAGCTGTATCAAAGGTCTTCGAACAAGCGACGGTGAACACACTGGTCTACTTATACGTCGAATGAAAGGGCTTTCTAACAAAAGAGCATCATGGTTTTACAAAAGGACGCTTAGCTTCAATAAGTATGGTGGCCAACTATGTTACCTTTGCATTCGACGACGATGAACTCTTTCCCATGGAGACGTTAGATTTGTTTAGGTGTTTTATTCTAGGATTTATCGATTGAAGCGTCCAGAAAAAAGCTATTCTGCTGCGTAGGTTACAGTATTCTGCGTCATATAGGACTCACTTTAGGCAGGAAGGAATACTTACCTTGGCATCACTGCATGTCTACCAAAACAAGAACGAATACACAACAAATGTACATGACACCATAGACTCGGATGTAGAGGGAAGATGTTGGATTATTGGACTGAAGACGTTTAAAGTCATGCCTTCTGCAGGGAACATATTTTTAGGGATTTTCAAGGAATTTTAATATCTAAGGATCACTTCACAGATTCTATTAAAGTGAAATGGGGCGGAAAACTAACGCAAGGTGTCCTGTTGCTTCACAACAATGCACCATTCGACAAGTCAAGACTTTCAAGAAGTGCTGTTGCTGAAAATGGCTTCATAGAAAGTGACCATCCACCATATAGTCCAGATCTAATTTATAGCAGTTGTTGCAAATCATTTTGCACAACAGCAACGAACTTTGTTGAATATCTGTATCCAAAACTAAGGGGCCTATACTGAATGATAAAGTTTTACTGCTGCTTTAATCATTTTTTTTTCATGCCTGGTCCGGGAATAAAAAAACAAGCCCGTGTATCACACGTCAAGAGCGAACCATACTTCAGTGAGTCACTGCTAGAGACGTATAAAGCAATTGTTTTGGTGTTTTATTTTTTTTGTACTCCTTCTTGTTTTATGAATTATTATGTTTTTTAAAACATTTTAGGGGTTTTAATTTTTGTTTAGATAAAAAGTTAAAATGGCTTATGGTATGGTTAATATTGACCAATTAAACGCAGATGAAATTTTCGATAATGATAATATAGGCAAAATCAAAAAGAGGACTTTATTTCGATTTAAAAAAATATATAATCTTTGTGGAAAAATGCATAACTTTAATACATCTTTTGCTTCTTCTTTTTCTTAGGACATAATAGTTTCTTAAGTAGAATGTAACTAATCGTAATTGAACCAACAGTAATTGTTACTAAGAATAGAATGACGTCTATACTATGATACTGACACCAATTGAGATCGTGAGCTACATTTCTCAAATGCTTGGCTCCTTTGTGACGAATGATATACTCCACCCAATACACGGCTGTATCAATAGCTGCCGCCTCTTTATCTTTCAATAATAATGATATTTGTTGCGCGGCTTCAGAGTATCTAGAAAAAAATTAATAAATTAAAAAAAACTACACAGCGTATTGTATTTTTTTTTACGATGAGTTTCCAAGCATGCGGTCTAAGGCTTTGGAGAATTTATCTTCAGTAAAGTCTTTGTAAGGAAGTGAGATCCCATAACCTTTATTTTCTGCATTTTTCATATTTAAAGCTTGATCTCCAAAAACGGAAATGCCAATAATAGGAACGCCATGGTGAAGACTCTCCATTGTACTTAGTAACCCACCATGGGTGATGAATAATTTTACATTGGGATGAGCTAAAATGTCCTGTTGTGGCAACCATTTTCTTATCTCCACATTTTTTGGTTTTCCAGGAAGATTTTCCTCAAATTTCCATAAAACTCTTTCCTTTTGTTTCGCGAGCACTCTCAAGATTGCTTCACGCGTCGCTTGAGGAAGGTCCTTACTTTTCATGGTACCTCCCATGCTAAAATAGATGACGCCATGTTCGCTTCCGTCAATGTATTTTTGCAAATCATCCGGTAATTTCTTCGGGGTATTTATATGAATACCACCGATCTCTACCAATTGGGAATTGAAAAGTTGTAGAGCGACGTTAGCGTTCAATTCGTAAATGCTAGGAGCATCGGGTATGTATTTATGAAGCAATTTATTATGTTGAGGTAAATAGTATAAATTATTGATGAGATATTGGACGCTGGCCAAGAAACAATTATTCACTCTTTCCCAGAAATTCATCCTTAGACTATAACCAGAGAGAGGATGCGGCATATAGGAGTAAACGCTTGGATTTGCTGTCAAGTAATTGGTCATAATGCCAGGTCCAAAGGTGGTGGCCAAAATCGATGGAGCTTGCAATCGATAAGCTACGCCTTGCAATGCATCTGTTAGGAACCACTCCGTAATAACTGCATCATATGCTTCGTTGCCGTTTAAGATGGCTTGCATTGCTGGATCGGATAGAATTAATTCCATTGACGTTAGGCTCATGTATCCTAAGAACAGCATCAAGCTAAGTGGCTTAAGATCTAGCATTTCGAATATATTCATTTGGGATTGCATCTCTGAAAGCAAGTAGTATCTATTACGTTTTCTTTCTGATAGTAAAAAAATTTATTTCACACCATGTGAAATAAGAAGAAAAGGTAAAAGTACTGAGATATTACATTTAAGGTTTTTCAAGCAGACGAGTACATGGCAATTTTGCAATAAAATTTCCAAATAATTCGATCGCAGATCGAACAATTATTTAGAGAATTTATGACCCATGAATGCATACATTTAGAATACAGCAAGGAGAAAAAACAAGGAAGCTGTGTTCTAACTGAAGCGCTCGATTGGTAATTGAAGGAGAGCCTTCCAGTAGTGTGACCAAATTATCGCATCTATTCCAGTTTCTAGAAGTAGTTGCCATGAAGCTTTGGAAGCAGAACGATTTAAAAGCTCTAAATTGTACAACTTCCGCCAACTAGAGAGCGACCATTTTCACCGAATGCAATTCTGCGAATACTGGAGAAACAAAAGTAATGAAGATCCAAATGTCCTAAATTAAATTCTTTTCTCTGGCGGAAAAAACATTTATGTTCAATGGAAGCGTTAATAATCAAAGCACTGGAATATGGTCCAGAGTAAATTGAAGAAATATACTCGCAGTGGCCCCGAAATGTGAACCTGTGGACAGAAATTGTTGGAGATCATATTATTGGGCCATCATTTAAATAGTGAAAAGTATTTTCAGCTGTTAACTGATACAATTCCCGCACCTGTATAAAGAATTCCAATAAATAGCAAAATAAATTTTCAGCACGATTGAGGACACGAGAAATTTTTAAAGACTCACTTTCCTCATGAAAGTATTGGTTTGGGCCTCTAAAATGCAAGCATCCCCTTGGACTTCTGTTATTGGGGTTTCTGTTGATATATTTTTTAACCCTTGAAGTATGTAAAAACAGCAATTCATTGGTGAAATATTTAAGAAATTCATTTTTTAATCTCGTCTGAAATCCGATTCCCAAAAATAAAGTGAACGTGTTTGACTCGTATTATTCTGATTGAGTTTATCTGTACTTTAGCAGCATGCAATCGATTGTACCCTGATAATCGTCGAAATTACATTCATATCTTATGATAGACGATGATATCACAGCTCAAAACCAGTTAATACAATATGAATATCGATAATATGTATTATTCAAACTAAAAGTAAATATTACGTGAACTTCGGCCCCAGATAATTGCCGCGGATAAATCTACAATATCTCCAGCATGAACCTAATTTTAACATTACTATTGATGTTTTAAATTTGCTTTACCTTCCGCTTTTCGTCGCATTTGATTCAAAGCCACTGATTTTATATTCTTAACCGGTTTCTTCTCTGCATAAGGCGTTACGAACGTGACTTCATATCCTATAACGGCTAAACTCTTCGCTAAGGCATGACCGATAGTCCAATGGCTATGTGCTACTGAAGGAAATATACACAATATCTTGGAGGAGTTTGCTACCGCGACTAACGTTATTAGGAAAACGATTACAACCGACTTCATCGTTCACAACATCCAACTCGTAACTGTATATCTTTCACAAATGGATGTAATTACACGAATATCGAGATTGTTGAAGTTGATATCGTTTTGACTCTAGCTGATAGATGCGTAATATAGAAAGCCTAATAATAGTAAATAGGCTTAAAAAGGCTGTTTGACGAATTCGCCGAGACGCGTTCTACCGGGATCGCCTTGGGAGATGAAACTGGGCAACTTGAGAAACTTCGAGGTAATTAATATGATGATTGAATCGCGCCATAAACAAGGGAAACTGATGACTTTTTATATTTGTAACTACAATGTGCACGTAGTTACTTGGTTTAATTAGGTACATTTAGGCTGCGCTCACATAGGATAGCCCAGAAGAAGCTCCACGCAATTGAGAGCGGAAACCTAAATTCTTTAAAAGAAAGCAACGACCGCGAAAGTCTCCAACAACATTTTATTGTGTGTTTGGTGGACAGCAGCCGGAATTGTCCCTTTAAATTTTTGGAAACGGGTCAAACCATCACTGTTAACTAGTACAACCAGTACAAGCAATTGATCAATTGATTGTTCAGTTGCCTGATTGATCAGACCTCATACTGCGAAAGTGACTGGGGGAAAAAATTCTGATTTTGGCTAAAAAGCAGTTTTTTTGTCTCTGGACAGCTATATGAAGCATATCCAGTTTGAAGTGATGTAATAAATGCAGTCCGTCAATCTTTTTATTCAAAATCCATTTTTACAATACAAATTAATAATAATAATTGGTATTACGTTAGCAAAAAGTCATTGACTGTGATAGTGTGTTGTTTCAAAAAAAAAAAGAATATTTTGTTATCTAGTACAAACAGTAACAAAGTATGCATTTAATTTTGTTTTTGTTTTTGTTTCTTTTTTCTACAGAATAATTTCCTAATAACAATACAGAACACTTTAAGTGCAATTATTTTCACCAATACTAAAAATAATATAACGTCTAAACTAAGATACTGGAACCAATTTAGGTCATGAGCTGCGGACCTTAGATGTGGGCTTCCTTTATGTCGGATAACGTATTCGATCGAATACGTGGCCTTGTCCATCTGAGAGACTTGTTTGTCCTTCATTAGAACTGACATTTGCTTAGCATTATTCGAATAACTGTGAAAGAAATCAGAATAGTTAGAGGTAGTTAAAAAGAAAGAATTCTATCCCTACTCAGGATTATTCAGCATTTTATTTAAAGCTGCTTCAAATTTTTCTTCCGTAAATTCCTTGTAAGGTAACGAGATACCATATCCCCGACTTTCAGCGTTTTTCATATTTAAATCTTGATCACCAAAAACGGAGATGCCTATAACAGGAACGCCATGGTAAAGACTCTCCGTTGTACTTAATAATCCACCATGAGTGATGAATAGTTTGACATTAGGATGAGCTGTAAGTTAAATAATCTTAATTGATTAGAACTTGAGGGGAATCTTCAACCGGTCTTACCTAAAATATCCTGCTGTGGCATCCATTTTCTTATCTGCACGTTCATTGGTTTCCCAGGTAAATCTTCTTCGAATTTCCATAAAATTCTTTCCTTTTGCTTCGCGAGCACTCTCAAAATCGCTTCACGTGTTGCTTGAGGTAAATCTTTGCTCTTCAAGTTACCACCTAAACTAAAATAAATCGCGCCGTTCTTGCTTTCATCGAGATATGTTTGCAAATCATCCGGCAACTTCTTTGGAGGTGTTAGGTGAATACCGCCGACTTCTATGATGTTTGGTAATATAGGGAAAGGTCCATTGATACTAGGATCTGAATTGAAGATGTGCAAAGAAGTATTCTGTATCAATTCTCGAAGGCTGGGTGCTTCCGTGATGTACTTGTGAAGAATTTTCTCCTGTTGTGGAAAATAATATATCATATTAAATATCTTTTCAAGCGTTGCGAGCAATAGATTGTGAGTCCTCTGGCAGAAAGTCATCTTTTGTCCATATCCCAAGAAAGGATGCGGCATATAAGAATATATACTTGGATTCGCTGTGAAGTAATTGGACCAGATGCTCGGACCGATCGTTGTTACCACTATAGATGGCGCTTTGAAACGATAAGCTACGCCCAGAAGAGCATCATTCGCAAAAGATTCTGCGATTACTACATCAAACGTTTCGTTACTGACTAGCATCTCTTGCATTGCTTGGTCGGAGTAGAACATTTCAGTACCTGTTACACTCATGAATCCCATGAAGACCACCATAGCTGCCGTGGATATGTCGACCATATCAAAAATGGATTTTTGAGCGAACATTTCTGAAAGGAAAGTGCATTGATTGGTATTGGAATTAATATCAGTTGTTTGAAGGTATCATATTGGACTGTAACCAAGATTTATTTGATACCTGATAAAATGTATTTACAGACAAAAAAAATATTTATATTTCTCAATACTTCCATCTTCAATTTGTTTATTATTTTACCAATTTGTTGTCTATACATCAGAGATATTGAAATATAAATTTATGGTTAGCGTCTTCTTGAATTTAGCCAGGTGAACCAAGATTCAAATTCAACAGATTAACTTCCCCAAACCATTAAGAAAAAGTTTCTGAGGCATGTCATCTTGTATCTACTCGGATAAAATTTTGATTTAAGTTCAAAAGATTATTTTTTTCATAACTATACGAATCGTCGGATAATTTTGCTGATAAAATCCAAACAATAAAGAAACATCTCCGCCAATAGTACCTTCAAGCGTCAGCAGAAGTGCACTTTCCGATGCCTTACCTTCTCCATATTTCTTAACGTCCTTCAAGAGCACCGACTTTATGTTTTTCGTGGGTTCCTCTTCTTCCTTAGGTGCCATAAATGTAACGTGATGCCCTCTGGCAGCTAATCCTTTCGCCAACGCAAAGCCTATGGTGTAGTGGCTATGAGCCGCATGGGGGAATACGCACAATATCTTGGCTGCATTTAAAACGGACACTAAACCGCATATACAAAGCAAAATAAGTAGCAATTTCATATTATGGCTCTACAATACCACTCCAGTTTTTACGAACATTCAAAACGAACTATATTAAAAGATTACACCATTAGAAACCATCTAATTATAGTGAAATTCGAGGTATAAGCGTTGATGACCACAACACGAGTAATCATAAGTCTACCAAGCGACGCACTAGACGAAATTGCTTTAATCAATTGTGTTATTTATACTTATACAACGTTAACGATTTAGGTGTTATCTTACCAATTGTGAAAAAACGAATAATTTTTTGACATATTAGATTTCACTAATTGCAAACAAAGCATTACAAGTCAGATCTATAGCGCAGAACGTGGAAGTACAACATCCATCTCAAACATTATCAATATTATCGCGTATGTGCATTATTAAGCAATATTATTTGATTTTACACTGGCTGCAATTAAAAATGCACCACAAATATATTTCTGAGCTTCAACGTAAACGATTGTTTAGCATCTAGTTTGCTTTCCGGCATTTTCCAAGAACCAGATGTTCCACACCTGCTTTTAGAGGAACACCCGTTACAATCCGATAGATGTACAAAAAATGAGCAGTATCTTTGGAGCAATCGCGAGTGATGCCTCGCAGATGAAAACCTGCACCTTATAAACAATTATTATTGGGCTACATGAAGGCTATGCTAGTTTCCGGAAAATTGTATCTAGACTTAATCGTAATCATTCGACTGTATTACGCTCTTGGAACCTGTAGGCTGTAAGTAAAGCACGTAGAGCGCATCCAGAAGGACCGCCCCCCGAGAGGATCTTCTTTTGAAGCGTTTGATTGTACAACACCGGTTTTACTCGGTAACATTTTTAAGGCAGCAGTGGTGGAACGCTATCGGTTGTAAAATTTCATTACGGAAGAATAGTGCGTATGCTATCGACCTTTAACATCTGACCATATACGCGCTATACGAACCTTATTTACTTTTTTTTTGTTGATTGTCTTTCATTTTCATGTTTATAAGTAGTATAAGCATTTTTTATATTAATAGACATTATTTTGCACGTTTTTTTGGTGGTGCATTTTTAATTATGGCCAGTGTATACTGAATATAATTTACTTAGTAAGGTGCATAGTTCATGTATGGTGTCAAATTTACGATTTTTATAGATGAGTGTAGGTGTAAAAACACGCTTGTATGTTCGTCAACTTTATTAAAGGTTTACGCCTACCAGAATACCGTGCACTGGAATAAGTAGGATGGATGGTTGAAACGAATATCATCAAAAGGTCGGAATTTATTTATAAAGATTACAGAACCTAAATCAGTTATTGGAGATACAGGGTAGGCTTAAACTTGTCAAAGTTGCTAAATTTGATGTTTGTTATGAACTCGAAGAGAAAGACCTGTAACAAATTGTGTTCGAAATTTTCTAAAAAAAAAAAAGTACTAATTTTCTTCATTTACTTATAGTTTTCTTATTTAGCCTCGCAGAGAAACAGTAAAAAACACGTTCTCAAGGTCACTTTCGATCTTCTGTCTAACCGTGTATGTATTTACAAAAGTTTCCGAGGCTACGCTTTAATTAACGAAGAAGACATTTTAAACATTTCAATTATCGTTCATTAGCAATAGAAAAATATTGTAGGGCAACGAAGAGAAACGAGATATATTCAGTATTTTTTTTATTAATCAAACCGAAGTACATTAGGGAGAACGGCGACAGCTATCTCGTATCATTTTTCTAGATCTTGATAGAGATTTGGTGGAGAGTGGATCACTTATCGAGTCACGTAATGTTTGTGATAACAAGAATTTGAGTAAAAACCAACGAGATATTCTGCAAATAATAGCATTATTGGGTAGTACAGAAAATGGGCAAGGAGAATATTGTTTTCGATTACTTATAAGCCTAGGGGTGACGAAAAAAAAAAACATAATATTCTTTGTTATTTTGACGGAAATTTACCTTCCACCTATAGTTTCTAGTATTTATTTTCTTTTTTTTTTGATTTTCCCCTTTTTTTTTACTTAATATTTCAAGTTAAAACGTTTGCTTCTTTTATTTTACTTTATTTAGTGTCAATCGATAACTTAAAAAAAATCTATGTTTGTAAAATTTGTAAACCTACAAGATCTCGTCGGGTACTTGAACGTACTCACTTGAGAAACCAAATTTATAACTTATACTCCCAAAAGAGCGGGATACAATTAAGGAAATTTATCCACACTTTTCCTTTTTTTATAAGCTGTTTTTTTTTTATTATTTATTTGTCGTACAATTAAATCAACTTTTAATCTATTCTTTTTTTTTTAATTGAAGTTTCCTCACTTGTCGTAAGTTTTGAATATTACGTCTTTACTGGCAGCGAACCTCGGTTGCCCACGACCAGGGTTTACGCAGGGCATTAGTGTTCAGAGTGGGTGGCGACTTCCTGATTAGGTGGCTCCTGCCGCGGGAGCCAGAATCTTTTTTTTTATATATTCCGCGACCTACGACCGTCGCCGACTGAGCGAAGCGGCCACGAATGTCCTCTAATTTCTACAAACTCACCAGAACGGTGTGTATGATCAACGTATGGTATCTTCGGAACCGTTAAAGCGAAGATTTTCGACTTCTCCTCTCTCTCAACCTCTCCCCTCCGTAGTGCTAACTTCCACGTGTTGCAGATCTTGTATCCGTCTTCGCGATTGAAGTTGTTGGTGTTCATCATTGTTTCTATAGATTCGCGTATTATCCTCGGGTAGTAGTGGCTGGTCCTGGCTAATACCTTAACGTCGCTGTAGGTTATGCGGTGGTCTCCTTGTTGGTGCAGGTGTTCTGCTACTGCAGATTTTGCTATATGCCTAAAGCGTGCGTCTCACTCGTGTTCTTTCACTCTGCACTGAATACTCCGTCCTGTTTGACCGATGTAGCTTTTTCCACATTGGCATTTCGTGGCAGTTCGTACATGCCTTTTGCTCGTAGTTTCAGTAACACGTCCTTGTTAGGAGGGAGTAGCTGGTCGATTTTGGTCACCGTGTTGAAACGTGTGGTGATGTTTTTTCCCCTACGGTCTTTTTTAGCCTGTCAGTGACTCCGGCTATGTACGGAAGGTATGCGTATCCTGCTGGTTGTTGTTGGTCTTCATCTTTTTTCTGCTCTCGTGGCTTCCTTATATCTTTTGTGCTGTAGCCGTTCTTCTGCAAGGCGTTTTTGACGTGTTGTATTTCACTATTCCTGTGATGTTTGTCGCTCTTCTTAACAATGTGTTGATGAGTGATCTCTTCTGTTGAGGATGGATGGTGGTGAGAACCAAAGACATTTTTACTATGGATTACGGTCGCGAAAGCCTACACTCAATAATGGAGTTGTTGGTCGGCGAGATCTCCTGACTTAAGTCCTCTGGACTATTTTTTATAGGAACTTGTTGGAAATAACTTCGAGGTAGATTCCAGAATGTCGATGTTCAAAATGTCGGAAAGCCTCCGTAGCTGTGTATTAATGAAAATGGACAAATTATTTGAACATTTACTGTAATATCTTTCTGCGGAATTAGAAGGTAAGTCGTGATTATGAATTCCACGTCTCAATGTAAAGAAGAAAATGAGGAACACCGCGCTGCCAAAAATAAACAAGTATCTTCAGCCATCGCCTATTAATTCTGCCATCTCATACATCAAATATATTTCTAATAGCCTGCCTAATTTTTTTTTTTTTTTTTGTGATGTTCTTAATAAGTACAATAGTGATATAAAAAGTTCGGGAAAAAGTCACCAGAACATACAAGTCATACAAGGATTTTAATCCATTTAAGTGTAGATGATAAGATAACGAAATAAGAAAACTTATACTTGCATACCGGCATGACAAATCATTTTTACGCAGATCTTAAGTAGTAATTTTCTTATAAATAAAACACTTGAGTCAATATCTAGATTATAAAACAATCATCATCGAGGTTATACAATAATATGATGCGTCTAAAAATAAGATCCTAAAAAAATATATATTTGATCAAATTGTGATATTTTATTTTGCTGCACATATTTAGAAAGAATTACCAAAATATACTCAGTTCTGAACATTTTATTGATAGTTTTGCTTTCTTAAGAGTCAGCCCAAACCCGTGAAAAACACGTTGGTAAAGACATACGTCCATCGTATGTCTACTGCATCCTTGTTTTGATGTGGTAGTGGTCACCTACTGCTAAATTGTTTTAAAAAAGACCTATTTCTAAGATTTCTCCATAATATCACAATACATCAATAAATATCATTTATGAAAGTTGTTTATATGAAACTATACCTACGCCACCTGATCAAATCAAACGATAAGCCATTGACAAATTACTTTTGTTTTTTATAAAAATTATAAATAATCACACTCTTCTTGAGTGCGAATGCCCATAAAATGCCCATAAAATCATGGTGGTTTTCCCAGTACCATCCCACAGTCACTATACCCTAGGATACACTCTATCAAAGAAATTAGCAAAACGAGGACATCAGATAACATTCCTGACAGCGTACCCAGAAAAAGAATCGGTTGAAAATGTAAGATATTTGGCCTTGACTGAGATTTTGGATGAATTTCAAGCGAAGAGTCATTATTTACAGACGTCAAATCCAAACATAATCAAAATATTTGTACTTAATTATAGGGATGAGAGATAACATGAACTTCTTCGACATGGGCCAACTACCAAGTATTTTTGGAATGTGTCCAATTGGGGAAATCGGAACACTTTTGGTAGATCGAACTCTTCGTAATCAGAATGTTCAAAACCTATTAAAAAGTGGTGAAAAAATTCGACGCTGTCGTGGTGGAACAATTTGAAACTTACGGACTGTTATCGCTTCCGTACTATTTCGATGCTGTACCAATAGTGATCTCAGCCATCGCACCATCAACTTGGACCAATTCTTTAGTTGGCAATCTCGATATTAGAAATGTCTTTCGGGTGTTGTCGCGTTGTTAATACTTTACTTGACGGTTCGCTGATCATGCTGTCAGCTTCTTCAGAAGATTTCTAAAGACTGGTGTTGTTGTCTCTTGCTCCTCGTTATATATCCCATTTCTGTTCCGCTTTGCTGATCAAGGAGTGGAACAGTTATGGATCAGCAAAAGCGGAACAGAAATGGGATATATAACGAAGAGCAAGAGACAACAACACCAGTCTTTAGAAATCTTCTGAAGAAGCTGACAGCATGATCAGCGAAACGTCAAGTAAAATTTTAACAACGCGACAACACCGGAAAGACATTTCTACTATGGATTATGGCCGTGAAAGCCTACACTCAACCAATCTCGATATTCCCTTTTATATTACCCAAGTTTGGTTGAGATCGCCTGTTCATACTAATTTCTTTAGGAGTCCAACACATATTGGTGTACGTCGTTCAAATGCAGTATTATCACTTGTATCTTTACGCAAAACAGGATCAGATAATTCAGCTGTATTTTCCAAATTATCCATCTGTGTACGATCTAGCTTATAATACGTCTTTAATTTTGTATAATTCTGACGCATCATACAGCGAATCCACGCCAAAACTACCCAATATGATTAAAATTGGTGGTATTCAAGTACAACCCCCAAAGGAGTTGCCTGAAGATTTACAAAGGATTATGGACGGTGCCAGGAATGGAGTTGTTTATTTCAGTTTCGGGTTTCAGGTTCAAATTTGCGAAGAAAGATCTACCTGGTTCCCAACGTGACGAAATCCTTAGAACATTCTCAAAATTGAAAGAAATCGTTCTGTGGAAATATGAAGATGATTCCCTTAGTACTCCATCTAATGTGCTAATAAGAAAATGATTCCCACAATCTGATTTATTAGGTAAAAAATATTTGGTTTAATTTAGCCCATCCTAACCTTAAACTATTCATAATACGTGGAGGGTTACTCAGCACTATAGAATCTTTGCACAGAGGAGTTCCAATAATTGGCATTCCAGTCTCGGGCGATCAAAAGCTTAATATGGCTAACGCAGTGAAGAGAGGCTATGGTGTAATGATAGATTACCCTGATCTTTCGGAAGAAACTTTGTCGGTAGCTTTGGAAGAAACTCTAAATAATCCAATGAAATTTCTTCCTATTTCATATATATTATTTCTATACATTTTCTCACTCTTTATTTTCAGATATTCAGAAAACGTGAAACATGGTTCGCAAGTTTTACAAGACCAACAAATCAGTGCGGCAGATAGTGCTGAATTTTGGATCGATTACGTCATTATGGATGAAGGTGCCAAGCATATCTTTGGTGTTAAGCTGGTACCAGCATATCTCCCTCGATGTGGTGATATTTTTGACTTTTGCCTGAAGAAGGGAAGCGGGCGTAAAATTTGTGATGTTAAACGATATTGTAATAATTGAAGATTGAAATGTAAAGATTTATTTAAACTTAACTAATGATTAATTGTTTTGCATTTATGGTTTGAAATTTCCTTTCCTTTTGTGTGTCCAAATGTTTCTTTAATTATTTCTTGGACAGTTGTGATACCCGATATCAACTATTATGGTCACTATTCATTTTCACGGTGATTGTTGAGCCTGATATTTGTTAGTCTTTGGAAAATTTCTAGTGAAACCTCTGTTATGCACGATCGGGAGAAACTTGGATTCGTGGTGATAAAACTTATTTTCCCTATCAAAATTTACCGCTCTCCGCTGTTTAAATATGTTTCTATTGAGCGATCCTCGTACATACCGAGAAATCAAAAAAGAAATCTAAATTTTTTATCGCTGCCATTACAAATTACAAAGACTATTTGTGTCATAATTTAGCGATTATATTTGAACGTTATCACATGATAAGGAGTCAACAAATCGCCGTCGCTTAGTCGCAAAGAGCGTAGACAAGCAAGCAGATCCACAGTTAAGATGCGCTCTATTTTGGTTTTGTGTTTACTGCCCTGTATCTCCCTGATAAATGCACACAGAATTTTGGTTATTTTCCCCGCGGCGTCCTATAGCCACTATACATTGGGATATACTTTATCAAAAGAATTGGCTACTCGAGGACATGATGTGACGTATTTAGGTGCTTTCGCTGAAAAAGAACCGGTCAAAAATTTACGGATTTTGGCTTTGACGAAGATTTTCGACGAATTTCAAAGTAAGTCAAGTAATGTCAAGTAAATCAATAGTTACAAATATATCGTTTTAGAAATCATAGGTAACATGGATTTCTTCGCTTTTGCTAACTCCGCAATTGTTTCCCAAATACCTATGATTGCCCGCATGGGCGAAGGTATGGTGGAAGGAACTTTAGGCGACGAAGTTGTTCAAAATCTTCTGAAAAACGGCGAGAAATTCGACGCTGTTATTATAGAACACTTCAACACGTACGGATTGCTATCTTTGGCTCACCAATTCGGAGCGAAAAATATTATTTTCTCGGCAATGGGACCAGCTACATGGACCAATTCTTTAATGGGTAATCCCGACATTCCATCCTACATAACCCAAGTTTGGTTGAAGCCTCCTATTCACAATGATTTCTGCAAGAGGGTCAAAAATATGCTAATGTACTTGTTCCAAACTTTGTATGACAATCTTTTCGTTTATTCGAAACATAATGAAATCGTTCAAAAGTATTTTCCCAATTCTCCGTCAATTTACGAGTTGATGTATAACACATCCTTGATTTTGCACAATACTGACGCGTCATACAGTGAACCTGTACCTAAACTCTCAAATATGATCGAGATTGGTGGTTATCATGTTCAACCGCCTAAAAAATTACCCGAGGATTTGCAGAAGATCTTGGATCAAGCAAAGAATGGCGTTATATACTTTAGTTTGGGTTCAGGCTTAAAGAGTAAAGATTTATCTCCTCTTTTACGAGACACAATCGTCAGAACTTTTTCTAGATTAAAAGAAACTGTTCTGTGGAAATACGAAGAAGATTCTCTTAATACCCCATCTAACGTGATTATAAGGAAATGGTTTCCACAATCTGACCTATTAGGTAAATTACTTAAGCAATCATTTTTTTAAAACTAAAGCTCGATTTTGATTTAGCTCACCCTAACATTAAACTATTCATAACACACGGAGGACAACTTAGTACCATCGAATCTTTGTACAGAGGTGTTCCAATTATAGGCATTCCAGTGTTGGGCGATCAAAAACTAAATATGGCGAACGCAGCTAATAGAGGTTATGGTGTGCTCATAGATTTCCCCGATCTTTCCGAAGAAACCCTAACAAAAGCTTTGGAGGAAGCATTAAATAATCCAATGTAAGCTTCGCAGAAAATACATTATTACCTAGTATTACAGAAATAATTATTTACAGATATTCACAAAACGTAAAACGTGGTTCGCAAATCTTACGTGATCAACACACCAGTCCAGCAGATCGCGCCGAATTTTGGGTCGATTACGTCATTCGGCATAAAGGAGCTAGACATTTTAGACCAGCTTCCATGGAATTAACATGGTACCAGCATATTTCATTGGATGTGGTACTATTCCTGACGGCGGCAACCGTTGTATTATTCTTTATATTTTACAAGATCATCAAGTGGTTGTTTAGCAAACGTAATCCGAGAGAAAAGCAAAAAATAAATTAAAACCTTAGGATTTTGATAATTATTGAGATGTGATAAATTTTAAAGAATTTTCAAGTGGATATGTTTTACAATTAGATTAAAATAAAATAAATGAAAGTATTACGTCTGCATTTTTTTACGCTATAATCTTACGAGTGTTAAAAATAGAAAGATTATTGTTGTATGTATAAATCACAGACATGGAGGACGCATAGTAAAATCTGTTGAAATTTCACCAGCTCTGGTGATTTTAAGTCCAATTTGGTGATTTGTGGCTGTAATATTAAGTAGAAGTTTAGGAATGATCTTGGAGATTCAGATTAAATTTATTCTAAGTTCGGGATTTCCCCGAGTACTATATCTAGTCAAAACTAAAAGAGGCTGTACGCACATTTTTCCTTGTTAGTAATTATTACTATTTACTTTCATGACTCTTCATATTTGGTTTCTAACATAGTAGCAAGAGTGTAAATGTAAACAGCTTTATACCATCTTTATACTAATTACAATAATTGGCAATAATTTTTTGGCTTCGATTTGGCGATTTTTATTTTTTTGACCTGGTAACACTCTCCACGGCTGTCGTCATTTTGATGTAGTGTAACTAATTTTAAGATTTCTTATATCATTTTTAGTCTATTGAATATGCTTGGTCTACACAACCCGACAAAAACATCGTTTTTATTTACGAATCAAAGTTTATAGACATTATATAAAATGTAAATGAGGGTTATTAATACTTGTTATGTGAATAGTCCATTTATAGATATTTCTGGGTATTTATTGCTTGATGAGGGGTAATTTGAGATTTTCCCAGATCAAAGTAGGAATTTTAAATGCGACGAAAATTTAGACCCTGTGCATTTATTACATTAATATAAGCAAAAATGTTTTAATTTGATACTTCTCTTTATATGCAGCGGTTGTGCTGGTAAAGTGTACACATTTCACCACGAGAAATTATATTTTATAAAGTGTTTGCAACATGGGTAGAAAAAAGCAATTATCCTTGATAGAAAGGGGTAAAGTTCTAGCCTGGCACCAGGATGGTGTTAGTAAGAAGGAAATTGCTCGTCGGTTACGAAGAAGCGATCATTCCGTTAGAAATTTCCTAAAAGATCCGGAAAATTACGGCAAACCAAAAGGCCAGGGGCGACCGAAAGCTGTAAGTGAGCGGGATAAACGCATGATATTGCGGTGTGCATCCAATTCTTCTGCGTCGGCGAGAGTTATTGCAGAACAGGCAGGGGTACAAACGCACGTGCGTAATGTTCAAAGGATTTTAAAGGCGTGACCGGTAATATCACGGAAGAAAATGTTGAGAAAACCGCCACTTTCGGCGAAACACAAGAAAGCAAGGTTGAGATTTGCTGAAGAACACATATCCTGGAAGAAACAATGGGAAAAAGTTATATTTTCCGATGAGAAACGTTTTAATTTGGACGGACCGGATGGGTACTCGCATTTTTATCATGATCTGAGAAAGGAACCAAAAGTGAAAATGACCAGACAATTAGGGGGTGGATCTGTGATGATATGGGCAGCGATTGGATTCCGCGACAAAACTGAGACAGTGTTTTGCAGAAAAGCATTACTGATAATATTAAAGAGAAAAAGATTAAAACTTTACAGTGGCCAGCACGGTCACCAGACTTAAACATTATTGAAAACATGCGGGGTGAATTGGCACGTCGCGTTTATGGTAGAGGCCGTCAATATTTCATGGTACAGGAACTGAAAACTTCAATAGTGACTGAATATCCCTAAAAATTGTGCGTTAAATTTATATAAATCTATTAATAACAGACTATTGAAAGTGATTAAGAACAATGGAGGATCCACGCATTACTGATCACTCATTTGTTGATTTTTGTTTTACATTTGCAACAGAGCGTCTAAATTTTTGTCGCAGAAATTGTTCAAACATTGGAGTAACAATTTATTTTTTAGTTCACGTATTACTGAAGGAGATATTTTTAAGTTTATTTTACTTTTATGAATAAAAACTTAATTAGATATCTTGCTAGTTTCGCAAAGAAATGTTGTAACCCTTAAAACCCTTAAAACATCTTACCGCGTCAAAGTTTTCGTCGGAGAGTGTAAGTTGTTATATTATACTGAAATTATGGAATACTCTGTATGTTTGTAACCGTTGGTTAATCCACAAAGTTAAAGGAAATGTTAAGTACACGTAGTACGTAGGTGAATTAATGAGAAATAAATAAATAAAAATACATTATTTAACCATCAAAAAGTAATGTGATCTAATATATGTAGTGTTTATTGGACCCCCCGACACGTTCAAATTCATTGATTTAATTAATTTATTGATGGCATCCAGAAAGTTAATCTATTAAATTATATTGTAAACAACTTTTTTTATAATACGACTACTTTATTAATTTTAAATTATTATATTAGCGTTACGTTTCATTTATTTTATTACTCCCCTATATTACATCAAAATGGCGACTCACACGCTCTATCTATACATATATTATATGTAAATCCTTATTTATCATCATAGAAACCTGTATATATCTAGCTGTTTAAGGCTATAATAGGAAACTATAAGAAAAGTAAGATATCTGCATGATCAACATTAAAATATATATGTGTGATACAGAAGTGCGCAAGAGATAGCACTATAGTCAACTTTAAAGATCAATTAAAGATCAATTAATTAATTGCGCCATTAAGTACATTTACACAAAATTACAAAATTAATACAGAAAATAAAGTGACTTCGATTTTATTTTTAGAATAATAAAATCTATTTTTATCAATTTTTAATGCGGTTACTAGACGTTTGTGGCTCGTCAAGGGAAGTATTCGGCACCATTTAAGAAGGAAGGACAAAAATTTGAGTTTGAATTAATATTAGGATTATTCAAGGATTAATAGTGTTAGAGGATTTTACTAATTTAGAGTTTACAAGCAAACGGCTTAATAAAGCGTTATTACAAAATTTGAATTAGGATCAGCAGATTAACATATTTTTAACGCTTATATGCAATTGCAATAACTAGTATAAACGCACTGTAAGTATTTTATTTCTATATTGTACGTACATACGTACTATCAAGATTATTATGTCGTTATCGTCACGTCAATTGCATTCTAATTGGCTAGCTGATTTTATGTATAAACATAATAGTACCTTATATCACGTGGTCAATGCTATTTATCATAGATACTACGCAAAAAGTCGGCTTCTAGCGCCTACATTCCTAACGAATTTATTTAATCGTTCATTAACTTCAATTCTAGTCCTTGACTGCTCCCTTAATGGTTCTAATTGCAAAGTAAACAAATTCCGGTTACTGCCGTTTGGTGTAGTGTTCCTTTGAGAAGTATTATGTAAGTACACGGCTTAATCTATTTGAATTAAACAATAATCAAACAAAAACAGTTTTCATGATATTCTCTCTATGTAGATAATGCCATCCTGCATGCGATGTGTGATTGTGCGGTTTCTATTTTGAAGTGTAAATACTATGAAAAAAGATATAATTGCATTAATAATAATGGATGATTAGTGAACTGCTTTTGTTGTTTTTCTCTTATGCATGTCCACGGTAACTAAAAATAGTTAAGTAAAGGGGATTTTTAATAACTGCGTTGTCTTATCTCCCGTGTGTTGAATAAAAAAAGTAGAAACTTGTAGAATAGTACGTCCAGTGGCAATTTAATACATTCAGTCATAAATTCAGAAATGTCGTCTTTATTTTACAACACGCAAAAAGAACGTTTCTACACTACTTACGAGAAATCAACGTCGAACAGTGGTATTAAATAATCATTACTAATTATTCAGCACTATTTAGCTACAACCTTTCCAATTATTATAATAATAATAAAAAAAAATACTGGTTATTATCGCTGTATTATTGTGGTAAAAACGAAAAAACATTTATAACGTAAGCTGCCAGGTTATAGCATTCCCAGTTGTTTTAACAGATTTTACATTTCAACGTTCTTCATAAAATACATGGTTTAAAATTAAAATATTATAATAATATATTAATAAGCAGTTTTGTCGTTTATCTAGCATCGTATGGAAATATACGAGCAAACCTCACGATAGCAAAAATCATACGTGATCAACTGTTTTAAGCCTAGTAAACAACACATAAGTATCGACACCCTCCGCACCACACAAGTTTAATTTATTATATAGTAATATAATAATTAGTCCGGGACGGCCGTTTCGAGGACGCGAATGGTCCTCATCATCAATCGGTGACCGAATGATGTGAGAAAAAACTCTTTCTAATACTAAACATGCATGTACTATCCCTACTTCTTAGAACAGATATTCTTTACAAGTGCCTATTTCTACCTCCTGCACGCCTTGAAGCTACGACGTGCGAAAAATGACATGCATGAACTATCCCTTCTTCCGAGAAGAAATATTGTTTTACAAGTGCCTATTCTACCCTCTACGCGTCTTAAACTACGACAGGCGAAAAACACGGCCAGATAGACGGGAAGATCTCTTTTATAACCCAAAATATAAACAAGCCTACCGCAAAAGGTCAAAAAGGACAGAGTACGACAACGGTCCGTTTTCTCTGTTCATCAGATTTTTATTACTTTTTATGTAAACTGTCTCGTACGCATCTAATTCTCGCGGCGACGTTAAGTTTTTAATCAATTTTAAGTCTTCTAATTTAATACTATGCCCGGTTTCATTTGTATGTTGTGCTACACTCGACGCGTCCAATCTGCCGTAGCGATAATTTCTTATATGTTCTTTGAATCTAGTTTTCTATCGCTCTTTTCGTTTAACCAATACAGGCTTTATTACAGTGACTACATTCAATTTTATAAATACGCGACCTTTCTCCCATTTTCGGTTTATCTTTAGGATTACCGAGAAGATTTTTAAGTGTGTTGCGCGAACCGAAGCATACGTTCATATCTTGACTCTTCAAAACCTTACCCACGCCTTTCGATATGCCGTGAAAGGGGAGTTTCACGAATTTCTTACTATTAGTTTCTACCGGGGTTAAGGTCGTGGAATTTCTTACGTAAAGCCTATGTTGGACTTTCTTAAGCATGCGATCGACTTCTATCTAAGAGTAACCGTTATAAATAGCTACGTTTTTTATGAATTTAAATTTTCTGTTAAATCTACTTCTATTTAGAGGGAATTTAACTAATCTATTAATTAAGAAGCTAATCGCGGCCATTTTGTGTTATCCACAGTGGTTAGAATCGTTCATAATGTACCTATTAGTGTTGGTTTCCTTTCTACAGATCTCAATTTTCAGTTTATTATTATTTTTAATCACTAAACTTCCGTTCCTAGATAGTTTAGTGATTAAAAATGATAATAAACTGGAAATTTATGTCTATAGTTGGACTTACCTCCAATTTAATGAAGATATTGTAATAGTATTGATAAATGTTATGAAAATGAAATCATATTGGAGTAACTTGTATATTTTAGTTAAACCTACGCTGCAAAACTGCATAACTAGCATAACTGATGAATTTTGATTTTTATTGAAGTGACTTTTCGTCAGAATATCCTTCTTTGACCTTAGTTACGCTTGCACGGGCGAGACACTAATTTTCTAAGAATACCTTGGAAATATACAAGGTACTTAGTATTGAATACCAAACTTTACCAAATTCAAACACCAAAATTGTTTGGTTATCTTGACAACAGTTAACAAAACATTGTCATTGTTATTCTTAATTCTTGATTCAAATTTTCAAGCATAAGTAGCTACACATATCACATTGGTTTATTGCTAGACAGGGAAAGTAAAAAAAGGAGAGCCGGGCACCCACCCATACTCTTACCAGGTTATGCCTCTGTGATTAGATGCGTTAACGCTAAAGAATTTTTAATCCTTAGGTTACTTATGTACTAAGAAACAACCATAAGGATTTGATATTAACCTATTACATTCTCATACCGTCGAAAATTAAATCGAAATCCATTGATAATAACTAGTGTTAGGCGTTTTGCATACTCTCAAGCTAGCGGGTCAGAATCGCGAGGTCAGATTCACTTATATTATACTTGCCGCGAGTTCAGATTTATTGGCTGATTTGTGGCAATAGCTCAGATGATATACGATCTGAAAGTACCCACAATTGTAGTTACGAACAGAAATAATTTTGTGCAGCAGATGATACCTTGTTATTTTTAACAACTTTTTGAGTTTCCTATTCAAAGTTCTATTAGTTGCGTAATCTTGAAGCTAATTTGAAATGCATGTCGTCTGATGTAAGGCAATCTATTTCTAGATCCCTTTTATTTTTAGACTTAACTTGCCTTAGTTTTGAAATATAATCCATACGCGACTTTTCAATCAAAACATCATATTCGTCGGATTCAGATAAGATCTACATTTTGAAGGTAATATTTTAATATTAAAATACTTGCTTTGCTTTATCTGTTGTATTTTTTTTTTTTTTTAGAAATCATTAGTAATGAGATAAAAATACCTTATCTTCTATTTTAATTTCATTTAATTGGAAATATCATAACAGGTATTAAATTTTTTTTACAAATGCGATAACATTTCGATGTAGAGGATACATATAAACAGAATTATATTAATACCTTTACATATTTTAACGAATAAGATAAATTAAAGCGGGTAACAAATTTATTTACACTACTTTAGTATTGATTTGAATAAATCTGATCTCGTATTAAACAAATATTTGCCATAATGAGATAATCTGTACAGATGGAAGGAATCTGCGTGTTTCGCCTGATAAAATTAACTCATCTGAATAGTCTGCTTAAATAAACATAGCCCGCCGAAATAATTCCGTGGAACCGATGAAATTCACGTTCAAGAATACTCACTTACGTATTTTGTGACGTAATTTCTTTTATTTTTATCGATTTTGCGGGGTTCCTATTCAAAGTACACACCTTTCGTTATATAAACTTGAAACTCTCGCTTTTCTCGTATTTTTAAACTCGACTTGTTAATGACGTTTATTTTTGATTTTCGAAGAAAGCGCCACTACTTTTTTTGAGTATAGTGTTACTTTGGTTTGCAAGTAAGATAAATAATTTTTTTTTAATAAAAAGTAATAAACAAATATCAGGGAGAAATTAAAGGTAAAAAGAAAAGTCCAAATTTCATGTAAAAAATATACAGTGTGTTTTCCTTATTAAACGATCCATTTGAAATATAAACTAAAACGAATATAAAAATGTCCAAGAACATCTATTTTTTTGTTTATTTAAATTAAAAAGAATGTATATAAAAACATTCTTATTTCTATGTTATTTACACGCGAAGATCCCGTTTTTTACCTGGCATGAAGATGTGCATATCCTTTAATATGAACAACTTACACAGAATCGCCACAGATCATTTACACTTAAAAAAACAATATTCATAAGAACTGCTCATTGATTTTTCAAATTCTTGCCTTGTTTTTTGAATAGTTTCTAATGTTTCCACTCTCGTTAACAATTAGTTGAAGCAAATCGTTTGTAAAGCCAGTTACGAACATTTGCAGTATAATATGGTAAAACATTACGGTGCTGGATGTTCGTTGAGCATTTGATTACCCTCATCATCACGCTGGTTTTCAACTATTTCAATCATAAGAGGATCGCTAATGTTCTCCAACATATTCATTTTGTTACACTGCTTTTTGCTGTTCGCTATCGATCCAGTTGCTTCAAATTTCGCAAAGTTTTCCAACGTCTTTATGCTTCATATTATCATCGTGACGTCTTTCAATAAAAACTCTTAATTTTATTTCAAAGCCTATTCTGAGTGTTCACGAATTTATTGTTCGTACCATGATGTACACTGCCGTTCAGAGAAGTTCGGTCGGTTGGTAAAAAACATGAAAAGGTTACAGAAACAAACGAAACTAAAAACAAAATGCAATTTTATTGTATGTACAGGTAAAAAAGACAAAAATAAATAAATAAAAAGTTATTCTGGCCTAATATAACATACTGAACATTATATTTTTTTTTCATCGAAAAAACCTCCTTTGCTGTTAATCACCGCTCGAACTATTCTAGGCATTCTTTCGATAAGTTTTGTTAAAACGGATTGTGGAATATTAATCCATTCATGTTGCAGAATATTCCGTAAATGTTCTTGTGAAGTTGGGTATATTTTTCGGATCCTCCTGTCCAGTTCATCCCACAACAACTCTATAGGGTTCAAATCTGGACTTTGTGGGGGCCATGTCATTACTTGCAGGGTGTGCTGTTCTTCTTGCTCCTTTAGATAGTTCTTACACACTAACGCAGTGTGTTTTGGGTGTGTTTTGTCATGCATGAATGTAAAGTTACGGCCTATTATACGCAATCCTGATGGCACTGCATGATTCTGGAGTATTGCAAAATAATTTTCCTTCCTCATTACACCCTGCACTCTGCATAAATCTCCCGTCCCAGCAAAGGGGAAACATCCCCACACTAACACAGAACTACGCCCTTGCTTCACTGTAGGCACAATGCAGTTGGATCACTTTTCGGTTTTAGATCTTCGGACATAAACTCGTCGATTTTGCCCAAAAACCTCAAACTTTGACTCGCCACTCCCAAGCACGTGTTTCCAATCATCTAACGACCAATCTAGATGAGAACGGACCCACTGTAGCCGTTTTGCTCTGTTGCCCCGACGTAATAAGGGTTTTCGAATGGCAATGCGTCCATGAAGGTCCGCTTGTTGAAGTCGACGTTTCACCGTACTCGCCGAAACTTGTTCTTCACGGTCGCGATTGACTTCGGCTGCTATTTGTGGCGGTGTTAATTTTCTATTGCGTTTGCTTAATAATACAATTCTCAAATCTTCAGCTTTTGTCGTTTTCCTAGATGCTCCAGGACGAACACGATTTTCTATAGTTCCAGTTGTCCGATATCGCTTTATGATGTCATTTACGGTTGAACTTCTCATACTTATTTTTTCAACAATTTGTCGCCCCGAATATCCTTCTTCAAACAGCGTAATAATGCGTGAACGTTTTTCTACACTGGTAGGCTTGCCACGTGCCATTTTGAAGTAAATTTTCTTAAAATTCGCGTAAAAACGACAGATGCACACCAACACACGTTCAACAGTAAAATGATGCAAATTTATATCTTTACGCCTGCGATAAATAAACAAGAATGATACTGCGGTATATTTCCTAAATGTATTGTTCGTTAATAATCCCCAAACGACCCGTTTCAAAAGATCGGTACTTCCCAGAAATTCTTGGAATGATAATAAAAGGGACTTTATTGTGGTCGTCGCAATATTTCTATTTTACATAATAATTTATGGCGTTAATCCCTTAGAAAAGAGTGTATGCTTAATATTTTTCTAATTTTATGTATTAATAATTGTATACAGTGTGATATAATAGATTTTTATTATATGACCAAACTTCACTGAACGGCAGTGTATATAAAAAACATTCTTGTATCTATGTTTACACGCGAAGATGGCATGAAGATATGCTCCACGCAAGAAACCGATTGCATGACCAGAATTTGGCGAGGAAGCGTTATTTCATATCCTTTAATATGAACAACTTACACAGAATCCTCACAGATTATTTACACTTAAAAAACAGTATTCATAAGAACTGCTCATTGGTTTTTCAAATTGTTGCCTTGTTTTTTGAATAGTTTCTTGTGGAATGTTTCCACCCTCGTTAACAATTAGTTGAAACAAATCGTTTTAAAGCCAGTTACGAACATTTGCAGTATAATATAGCAAAACATTACGCTGCTGGATGTTCGTTGAGGTTCATCATCACGCTGGTTTTCAATTATCTCAATTATTATCATCTTGACGTCTTTCAATAAAAACCCTTAATTTTATTTCAAAGCCTATTCTGAGTGTTCACGAATTTATTGTTCGTACCGTGATGTATACTGAATTTGGTAATTTTAGAAATGCTAAATAAAAAAGAAGAGAGCAAGTGATACACCAACGTAATCATAAAAATTAGTGCCATGCGATGTGCTCAGCTACTATGGTCCTAATTAAGCTGTTGGAGAGATGACTTAGGTACAGAGCACCAAGTCTGACTACGCCAAACGTGCATATACTAATACATATTTTTTAATCTTCAAGTGGGATTATATCACCACCTTCACAAGAGCGAAAAAAAAAAATTTGCATCTATTCTTCTGTTGGTATTTTTACTCCAGTGTTCAACTTTTGTCAAATTCACCCTAGACCAGATTTGGAACCTCGTGACTATTTTCTTTGCTATTAGAAACAAATGGCGATTGAAAATTTATTTGTATTTTAATAAATAAGTGGCTTTGTTTACGATTTGATTGATTTATTCCAACGTGAAGATTGGAGGTAGCCAAAATCTCCGTGAAATGTAGGACGTTAAAAATTACTAAAGATCCAGAAGATCATCGTTGTGATTGATTATTATTCTATATTTAAACACACTTAATATGCAGGAAGTCAATGTTCATATTCAGATTTTTTAAATACCGAATTTAAAAAAAAAACGGTTTACGGTTACTTATATATGCTCGCGTTTTCTTTATTTGGAAGGTCGTTGAGATTTAGTAACTACTTTGAAGCCAATGGACTTTCTAGCATTTTTTCGTCAATGCAAAATGCCACGCACTGAATAATGCGGCAGTCAGGTCAAATATTTACATATTTCGAAGTTTATTTTTGGAACAAATTTCGCATTGCTCTCTTTTAATATATTTACATAATAGGCGTTGAGAATTAATTTGTATATTACGCTGATTTAATTTATTGAAAACATTTTCATAAATATAAGGTACCATATTATATACAGGAAATAAAGGTTGCAAGTACTTAAAAATTTAAAAAGTTTAAGTATGTAATTTTGAAAGTTGCTATTTTGTTTCAAATAAAAAAAATTAATCAACGTAATAAATATTTTATTATAAACGTTTATATACAGTATATACGCCTACCAGAAGGCAAAATCAACAAAGACGGCCCTCTAGCACGCCACTAGCAGACTGGAGGCGTCGTTAATGGCAAAAGAAATAGCTCTTTGTGCTTTCTTAGATATAGAGGGTGCCTTTGATAACACTTCTTTCGAGAGCATCGAGAGAGCGGCGATTTCAAAAGGTTTTCACCTATCGTCTAAAAAATGGATCAAAGCCATGCTCAAAAGTCGACGAATAAGCGTCACACTGGGATCGGAAACGACAACAGTTAGAGCCGACAGAGGTTGCCCTTAAGGAGGGGTCCTGTCACCTCTGATCTGGTGCCTGGTTGTAGATGACCTCTTGACTTCCAGCGGATATGAGGTGCAAGGGTACGCTGACGACCTGGTAATCATCATCATATAAGTGGTGTCAGAAACGCAGGCTATGATTCTGATAAACCCGAAAAAGGTTAAAATCGTTCCTTTTACAAGGAAAACGAAAGTCTGCTTAAATACATCCTATATTGAAGGGAAAATGATACCGGGACGAGGTTTTATTAAAAAAAAAATAATCATTGCCCGACGACCGGATCGTTCCCGGATATACTAAAAATTCGGACATCTCCAGAGAAATCTGGACGTCTGGGTAGCCCTAGTTAATATTAGCATTCGCTTTTGTAATGAACGGAATTGCGCAGAAACCTTACATGATGTGTTTAACAGACATATCAGAATTAAAAGAAATTTTCTCGCACCATTCGATCTTACGATTGGCAATCCTTGAATTTTCGGAGCAGCTGTATTCAATTAATCAAATAACAACTGGTGTGGTGCGGAGTGTGCCGATACTTCAGTGTTACTTTGCCAAAAAATACTGTTAAAATTTGTCGTGTGTATAGCTTCGCGCTCCTCAATAAAACTGTAGAATGATAACGTTACTGCAGTAAAAATGTTATGCAATAAAGGCAAAATACGTATCACTTTTTAGAATGATTATTATAATATAGATTTAGTATGGTTACTCTAATGGATAGCAAATCAATTTAACTTTGCGACTTCGCAATACCGATGGAGACGAATATCTCTAAAGTAAATATTACAGTGGATATATACTAAATTTTGTGTGCAAAAATTTACTATATGCGTATTTACTTGTGTTAATTTTTAGTTATGTATTCTTCGCAGACCATATAAGCCTTTATCATTGGCAAAATGTTTTTAACCGAACTCCCCCCTAAAGTTAGGACAGAACTGGCACTATTTTTCTATTTTGTATGCGGCGATCTAGCTCATTGTTTTCGATTTTCGTAATTTACTGGATGATGCATTATTAGAACTTTCAGAACATCTTAGATTACTAAAACATCATACTTACGCTTTCATTTCTTAATTATGGCAAAAAACAGACAATTATGGCAAATTAGAGACAACTAAGTGAAGCTGAAAGGGCAGAAATTTGAATTTGTCAGGAATCTCGCAAACTAAATTGATAGTGCTCATGTCGGACTGTTCAGTTCGGTTATAAATAGATATAACACTATTGGATATTATCAAAATAAGCCAAGAGGCGGACATTACAAGATAACAACGGCCAAAGAGGACCATCTATTAGAGAAACATTCAACAAACAAGATATCCTTCTTCAAACGGGGCGACAAATTGCTGAAAAAATAAATATGAGAAGTTCAACAGTAAATGACATCATAAAACGACATCGGACAACTGGGAACTATAGAAAATCGTGTTCGTCCCGGAGCATCTACGAAAACAACAAAAGCTGAAGATTTGAGAATTGTATTATTAAGCAAACGCAATAGAAAATTAACAGCGCCACAAATAGCAGCCGAAATCAATCGCGGCCGTGAAGAACAAGTTTCGGCGAGTACGGTAAAACGTCAACTTCAACAAGCGGACCTTCATGGACGCATTGCCATTCGAAGACCCTTATTACGTCGGGGCAACAGAGCAAAACGGCTACAGTGGGACTGTTCTCATCTAGATTGGTCGTTAGATGATTGGAAACACGTGCTTTGGAGTGATGAGTCAAAGTTTGAAGTTTTTGGGCAAAATCGACGAGTTTACGTCCGAAGATCTAAAACCGTAAAGTGATCCCGAACTGCATTGTGCCTACAGCGAAGTAAGGGCGTAGTTCTGTGTTAGTGTGGGGATGTTTCTCCTTTGCTGGGACGGGAGATTTATGCTGAGTGCAGGGTGTAATGAGGAAGGAAAATTATTTTGCAATACTCCAGAATCATGCAGTGCCATCAGGATTGCGTATAATAGGCCGTAACTTTACATTCATGCATGACAACGACCCAAAACACACTGCGTTAGTGTGTAAGAACTATCTAAAGGAGCAAGAAGAACAGCACACCCTGAAAGTAATGACATGGCCCCCACAAAGCCCAGATTTGAACCCTATAGAGTTGTTGTGGGATGAACTGGACAGGAGGACCCGAAAAATATGCCCAACTTCACAAGAACATTTACGGAATATTCTGCAACATGAATGGATTAATATGCTACAATGCGTTTTAACAAAACGTATCTAAAGGATGGTTCGAAATAGTTCGAGCGGTGATTAACAGCAAAGGAGGTTTTTTCGATGAAAAAAAAATATAATGTTTAGTATGTTATGTTAGGCCAGAATAACTTTTTATTTATTTATTTTTGTCTTTTTTACCTGTACATACAATAAAATTGCATTTTGTTTTTAGTTTCGTTTGTTTCTGTAACCTTTTCATGTTTTTTACTAACCGACCAAACTTCTCTGAACGGCAGTGTACATAAAATACAACATTCAGAATCGCATGCAAAACATATTTCAGAAGAACTAGAAAATATTTCTCCAATAAGATAACACTCCTTGCCACATAGCCCAAAAAATTAAAGATTGGTTACACGAAAATGGGTTCCATCTTCTGGATTGTCCCATCCAATTTCCAGACCTAAATCCAATGGAACGTTTATGGCATAACTCAATCAACACTCTTCAAAAACACTACTTGAAGCCAGGATGACAGCAATATGGTTGTAAAAATTAAAATGTTTATGGATTATTTAAAACTTAAAGAATTTTGGGAAAACTCGAAATGCTAAATTTTAATATTTTCCAAATGTTTGATTTAAATTCTACACAAAAAAATACAGCTTAATAGAACACTTTTTTGGTAATTTAATCTCAATATCTACTGTATCATTAGATTTAGTATTTAATAAAAAAAAAATATATCAAACAAAAAAGGATCAGGTGATATTCTATACAATCATATACGAAGTCAAGGCTTATCTGATTTTCTCTTCATATTTGCGTATTATCTAGCGCGTTTCAAGTGCATGTAAATTATGTCCAAATTTTTGGGCAAATATAGCTCGCCGAGTACGTCATATGCTCCGAAAAAATTCGGGAAAAGCGATTGTATTTGTCTGTACAGTGGCTGACAGCCCGGCCGGCGTTAGCGTAATATCACATCGATAATATCGAGACGGCCTTGAATATGAAAACAATATTAACGTGCGTGTATATCCTTAGAATAGTATTTACGGATTTATGTGTGCTCTCAGGAGTATATTTGGGCTTAATTAAAGGTTAATTAAGTTGGGATAATCGCCCCGAGTTTGTTTAATTCACGTTTGTTTTCGAAGTATTATATAGGCGCCTTTCATATGGGAGTACAGGCAGCCTCGCAATATTGTAACCCCGACCGGTTCCTTTCTATAGCGGGATCTTTACGTTCGCTTCAGTGTTTTCAACGCCGAAGTTGAGTCAACACGTGCTGACTGGGTTCCCCATTTTTATCCTCTCAAAACATTGCGAAAAACAAAAGAAATTTAATCAGAGAGAAATTACAAGACTGAATCTTTAGATTTCCGTAACTAATTTTATCGCGATAATATGACCCAGAAATAATTCGCAAGATATCGTTCTTATCATTTCGTTGCAACGTATAAAGTTAACGGGAGATTAGAAAGAAGGCGGTAACTCTACGTACCACCCAAATCTACATTAGATTAAAGGCTAACGCACCGTTTATTTAGTGATCCGTATCCCTACGTTGGTAAAATACGAGAGTATCCCGTGGGACCCATCTAAATGGCCGCAAATACCATAATCTCCGTAACTTCTCGGCGTTTGTTCGCGAAGAACGCTCAAACCAGCAAGCTTTTGAACGATTTCCTTACGAAGAATGTCGTTTCGGGTGATCATTTACAATTATCGAGATGTTTCAGTGTTTCCACTGTCGGAAAAATGCGTTTCGTACAATTCCAATCGAAGAATGGAGGCCCGCAGCATATCGGCGCTCAACTTTCAATAGATGGTGATATTTTCGACGTTAGTGCTGTAGACTCGTCTATGCCCAACTCCCTATTGAAGTTTCTGACCGATGGAAACGGTGTTGTGGAGAAAGCTAAACGGTAAGACAAGGCGAACAGTGTATAAGGAAAGGATAGAAATACGAAACAAAATGAGAAATGTTGTATGTGCGTATATACAGGGAGGATGGATAATGCTGAATTCCTTCAATTAAAGTTGAACCGTATTTAATTTTGAAGTTGGACAGTTCTTTTTAATACATGACTGTATACATAAAATCATAAATATTTAATTTTAAAATTAAGTAGAAAGGAGAAAGTTAAATCGAGTCCAATTTTACCTCAGGCTGAGGGACCGAACGAATGCCTCCTAATTACGCATAATTAGAATTAAATTACCCTGCAATGATATCAGTATACAGTAGGGTTGTCACCGGTCCTCGTTTAAATTTGTTCCATTATATAAAGAAATAAATAAATTCTTGCGTAATTTATCAAAGTTATCTATTGGTAATATAAAACAATTTTAACGAACATCTTTTAGCTTTTGTTAGCTAAGTTATTTATTTTTACATTAACTTTGACGTAGTTACCCCCTGCACAGGCTTGCCTTCAATAGGCGGCACACCCCTAGCCTGAAACAACCGACGAGCGTTCATGCAAAACCAGACATAATAAGATTAAGATAGCTTGACATCAAATAAAGGACTAGGATAAACATTAAGCATAGATATCGGGGGCCACGATAATTTTTATGGTTTGGGAGGTAAAATTAAAATGATTTCTGGGGTCACCGGGACATAGAGTTTAACAAAAATTAAAAAAAAAAAGTGAAATAAAGTAGTATCACATGGCGAAGAATATCTAAACCATAGAAAAGACTCTAAATCTTAGTTTTGAAACGGCCTGAAAAGCAAATGAGATAAAAAGGAATAACCCTTGGAGTATGTGTTATAGTTTATAATGAAACAGTTGACCTTTTAAAATGCATTGAATAGATACAATACAATGGGACACATTAAAATACAGCGATTAACTAAAGAAATGAACAATAATTAAAAGAATTATTTATCGGAATAAAGATAGCCATGCATGTATATCGAAACGTGTATTCAACAATACGAAAACAAGATAAATACAATACTGTTAAAATAGATAATAGACGTAATTTCCGAATATTGTAAGAAATCAGGCGTTAATTCCTTTGTAATTGGATTAAAATCAAGTGATCGCGGATACCCACCGTTCAGGTAACGAAACCGTTGACCGTGACCTCAAAGTTATACACCTAACTATAATAACAACCAGCATCTTTTTTGTATTATTTATATAAAAATTCTCTACCTCGCATAAAATTTTATTTTGAAAAGATTTGGTTCGCTGTACAAATAATAATAGAATTTAAAAAGAAAAGGGGTTCTTAAAAACGACTATTAAAAAGGATGAATTACAAAAAATTAACAAATTGATCAAAAATTAAAAAATAAAATTTTTGTCAGTTTAAAAGTTCCCCTTGAAAAATAGCTCGACAACAGCTCGAAACCTAGTAGATGCAATTGAGAAATGTCCTAAATTATAAGAGAGAACTTTTCGAATTAAAAAATATTTTATAAGATATTAAATTTTTTTATGCAATACTTTGGAGTTTTCTTAAGATTATTTTCTATTTACTGTCCACTCACTTTCTTAGTACGAAAAATGTAATTTCTACATACATATTCATCGCACAAACGAAATAAAAAATAAAAACAATAATAAGTTAATACTCCAATTTAAATCACTTAATACAGTTCGTTTCCAATTAATCTAGATATAATTCTTTCGACAAATATTTGCGAAGTCATAACTGTTTTACAAAACAAAACAGAAGATTTACATTTAAAAATCCGAAATCCATCCTTTATTGAAAATATCTACATATATACCTATACGTGCGAGTTGGAAGAACATTGTGGCTTCAAGGCTTGGATAAATAAAATTTACAGTTGAGAATGCCATAAATAGCGGTGGAATTAACATTCCACGGCTGCGTTTGAAGTTATAAATGGTTGTAGGATTATATACTATCACTTATCACTACTAAATCTATATTGAAGGTTTTGAATGGCATGGTATTTTTAATGCTGCATACAGAATTCTCCAAATGGCGGTTGTACATAAAGATTATAAAATAAAATAAATAAAATTAACATATTTATCTAAATTCCTTGTAATGGTTGTTTACTTATCTACAAAGTTCAGGCAAAACAGCATTATACACAATGATTAACTTTAAACAGTCCAAACCAATTTACGCTAAGTGGATGTACTTTTAAAATATTTTAAACTCAAACAATATTTGTTTGTAATTTGGTAATTGTAATTCATCCGTAGAAAATATAGAAGTTATTTAATAACTTAAATTCATTCAAATTTTTATAGGTTAATTTAGGTTTGATTATCTACCCAGCTGTTCGCTATTGTCGCCATTTTTTCTAGTATCTATTGGCGGTAAATTTGAAATGAACTAATTATTTTCCATTTTTCAGAATCGTAGCAGCCGGAAAATCAGTAGTTCCTCTATCAGACGTCAACCTATTGGCACCGATCACAAAACCAGATAAAATAGCATGCGTTGGTCTTAATTACACCGGCCATTGCGACGAACAAAACCTGCCATATCCGACGGAACCGATAATCTTTAGTAAATTCTCTTCGACAATAATAGGACCGTACGATGCTATCAAAATACCCCCGATAAGCAATGTGAGATATTCCACCTTTAATAAGTACTTTATTTAACCAGAGTTATCGTGTCTTTCTTTTAGTAGAGTGTGGATTGGGAGGCGGAACTAGCTGTGGTCATAGGAAAAACGGCAAAATGTATAAGGCAAGACCAAGTGGAAGATTATATTTTTGGATATACGATTGCTCAAGATATTAGCGCTAGGGATTGGCAAAAGAAGAGGAACGGCGGACAATTTTTGCTGGGCAAGAGTATGGATACCTTCTGTCCTATTGGGCCGGCAATTGTTACTAGAAACAAGATAAATGCTCAAAATTTGAATATTAAGACGTACGTCAATGGAGTGCTTAAGCAGAGTGGGAATACATCTGAGATGATTTTCAAAGTTGACTTCCTAGTTTCGTATTTGTCACAGTAAGTATAGTGGAGGAAGATACCTAGGGGAGACGTTTTTTTCTTTTACTTTGTAAATAAAAAATTACACTTTGTTACAAACAAAGCGATGCAAAACCGCCATAAAAAGTGGCAAGAGACTGCTTGACTAAATGAAGTCAGTCGAGATAAGCTACACACTTCGAGTTTTCGTATCGAGAGCTTTTTATTTCTCTTTATGAAAGCTCTTCGCCAATCGTCTCCAGCCATTTTTTTGTCTTTATGAAAGCTCTCCGCCAATCGTCTCCAGCCACTTTTTTGTCTGTGCCACGATTCAGAAACTTTGTATGTTGCTCTGTGTTTAAAGCAAATGCCACTTTGCTGTATGTTATTAAATAATCAGCAATATTATTTTCTTGACCTGGACTGAATATTTGGCAATGATCATAGTTTGGTTGCATTTTGCTATAATTTGGATTATTTCTTTTCCTTTTCACATATCTAGCGAAGGTCTGAAATTTTATAGTTAAGCTTTTCTTAAAGGAGTGTTGATTTAAAACTAAATCTTTAGTAGTTACTTTATTGTTCTTCAAATAGTAGTAATGGATTTAAGCTTCAAATTGATTGATTGGAGAAATACCGGTAAAAGGCAAAATCAATAGAAACTAGCATTATATACAAAAATTGTTTTGTTTAAGATATAGATATGTTAAGACCAAGTATCTATATTTCTCAAAGCGCATATTCAACAAACGATATTTCAAATATTTGGAAATTTATTGTATAACTTAATTTTAAAGGAACAGAGTCGATTTTTTTTTTTTCCAGAATGATTACTTTATACCCAGGAGATCTACTGTTAACTGGAACACCAGCAGGAGTAGGTGTACACAGACAGCCACCAGAATTTCTGAAGCCAGGCGATGTATTGGAAACCGAAATTGAAGGAATTGGAAAATTAAGAAACACCATCGAAAAATAATCAATAATAATTGTATGTGTATAAATTCTTTATTATATACAAACTTTTTGTAACATTACATTATTGAAAAAGATAAATAAAATATTTCATCTTCTAAACTTCTTCTTTTGGAAAATATGGCCTAGGTTGCTTAGACGAATACCCCCATTCCTCCCTTGTGTGATAAGGAGCATAAGGGTCATCGATATAATACTTCGGCTTCTTCCAGCACTTTGTTACCATCAAATCGAGTAAACTACTTTGCTGTCCGTTACAAAATACATGTTGGCGGAGCCTTCGCTTACGTTGAAGTGACTTTTTCCACAATTTCTTGTGTCTACCCGCCTTGGTTCGAATCCAGCCACCCCAATGAAGTCTATAAAAGCGTCGTATCACAGATTTAACGGTCTTTCGTTTACCTGTTTTCCATGAGAATTTTGTTAAGGTACGAGTTGGAATGCTATTCGCTATTTGTTCTATTTTCACATTTGAAAGTAAGCTGGTATTGGTAACATATTGATTGTTTAAACGGTGTTGTATGCACGAGAATTGCCTGTTCTGGATCTTCAGTAGAGGCGGATTATATCCATTTCTAAATAAATTTCTGGAAATAGCCCTTGGTAGGATCCTTAAAGCTGGAAATATTGGGACATTTTATTTTATACGGTTGCATGCCTTGATATAAGGTCGCGTTGAATTTTGTCTATCCTTGTCTCATAACTGGTACTAAAAAAAGATAAGGATTTTTCGGTACGATCGATGCCACATTTACGAAAAAAATCACTAAATCGGTTAACCTCTAAAAACAAGCGGAAAACAATTGATCTTCCGTAATATTAAAACTGTCATAACATACTTGAAATATTTATTTACCGTTGATAAGTATTGTTAATTTAATGACATCAGTATGCTGTACATCAAAATCCTTGTAAATAATTGTCAAAATAAGTGAAAAGACTCACCTTCGCCGAAAACTCGAAACATCCCGTCCGTCTCTTTTGGATGCACTGAAGCTCGGGATCACGGGTGTATTTCTGTCTTGATCAATTTGTTTTTCCCGCTCCCGTATTGGGTGCCCCAAAAAAGATGTTTAGAATTGTCAGAGTATCAGCAACTAGGTTACAAGGGGTAAGGAAAATCTACAATTTTATGAACAAGTTGGATTATTCTTGTCACTGACATTGCCCTATTATGTCATCATGTGCCTTAACTGTTCATTGCAATTTTGCATATATGCAATCCTATTACATGTCATTTACATTCAAACATGTTCCAAATCATAATATCTATGTGCATTAACATTGTAATGTGACTATAAAACGTTTTTAGAGATACCATGGAGGATCATCAAGACTCTATAGAACAATACGCTATTACAGTAAGGAACAGCAGCGAAGCGAACTGTGTCCTCCACCACCACCTAAAAAAACACATACAGGAACTGCTCTGACATTTGGAGCATTAGCTTTAGCGGGTGGGGCTATCATTGGCTATGCAAAATACGATTCGGATTTTAGGTGTCATCTTGTCGAATTTGTTCCTTTCACGGATGATGTTATAAAATTTGTATTTCAAGAAGATAGGACATATGCTGAGAATCTATCCGATTGGTATGCTAGCTTAAAACATGCAATTTATTCCGAGGAAGAAGACGATCATAAGAAGAAGAAAAAGCGAAAAGTCACTGAAACTGACGAAGACTACAAACGTAAGTAACCCGAAAAGATTTCGCTGTTGTTTGTTTATTTGATTTGTTTGCGTGTGATACTAACAAAATGAATGTGAAATAGCTCCTAGTCTTGTACTACCTGGTGTCGCGAAGCATTCAAAGCTGCCAGAAGCACAATATAGTGAAGTCCGTTTGCAAACTCCACAGAAAGGGAAGTCGGACCCTCAAGAACAAATAGGTAACTTTTGTTTATCTTTTGTAGCTTAACAACAATAAGAAGTTAAGTGTGTGTTACGTGTTTTAGTCTTTATTATCATTAGTAATTGGTATTGCAGATTATTGTAATTCTTGTTATTGTATGAAAATTGTATTCATAAGAATCTTATTATATTTGGTGTTGTAGTTAATTGCAACACGATGTTTAATTTGCTTATTGCAGATTAATTCAAAGCAAAACCAAACAGTTTTGACGAAGAGTTAAAATAAGTAGAGAAAAGGTTTTGATTTATTTTTTTTTACACTGATTTTTAGTAATAGTGATTATATAAGTAGGTTGTTTGATATCTCATGTCATTTGCAAAGTATAAATAATTAATCGTAAAAGTCGTAGATAAATATTTTAAGGTCACAGATGGTCAAGTTATCATCCTCAATAGCATAAAAATTGTTACATTCAAGATGTCGATTTGAAGTTTCATTTACAGAGGTCAGTGTTGTTCAATTCTACCTATACAATTATTTGAAAGCACATAAATGGGTTTAATGTTAACAAATATACAAACTTTAATCGAATTTGGCAAGGGCTTTGGTGAAATTATACTGTTTTCCTCTTTTTTTTTTAATTTTTTTTGTAATAATGATTTTACTGTATAGTAGTTTCAAATAGAGAAGCACATATTACGTCATTTACATAAATGGCTTATTTTAGTTCTGCCAGCTAATTATCATCGATCAAGGGGTTGACCATACTTCGCATCCACGCTAATTTATTTATTTTTTTTTTATTAGTTGATCCTAAGCAGGATCCAGAAATACCCCCGACCCATCCGAAAAACCTAGCCGACCTGGAAAAATCTACGACGGAGACGGCGAAGGCCGCAATAGAAGCGTACAATAAGGCCATAAATGCTTTAATAAACTACGCCGCCGACATCGAGATAATAATCGACGAAGCGGGACATAACATCGATAAGAAAATATGGACCTCTCTCAAGGAGAAGAGCGAAGCCAAAGAGAGGGCCGTTCAAATGGCGGAGAAGGAAGCGCTTCGCGCCACAAAAGACCACCAGAAGATGAAAGAGCTCCTCAAACAAGCCAGGTCTGGTGTACCGGACAGCGTTAAGCTGCAAGCGGAGAGGAATATTGAGGAGTTATCGGAGGATATACAACGCGCCAGGAAGACATTAGCCGACGAAATGAGGAGAACGGACATCACCGAAAAGTATTGGCAGAATGTGCAGGAGGCGAGGAAGCATTTCGGCGACGAGCTGGAGATCCTCTTTCCTAACATAGATTTGAAGGATAAGAAGATGAACATAAAGGATGGCGATTTAGACCTATTCGTTCTGCATGCCATGGGAAGGGTACTCTACTACCAGAAAGAATTGCACAAATTGGAGACGGTCGGCTCTGAACGTCTGCAGAGGGCCGTAGAGGCCGCCAAGAAGGGCGGCTTGGAAGTCCTAACTACGGAACAAATTTGCAATGAGTTACAAAAGGAGAAACGATTGTTAGAAGATGAATTCAACAAAAAGGTAATACTTTAAATCAAATCTGAAAATTTATAATTTTTTCCTTCTTATGTTTATTTCATTATTTTAAATTTCTTCTGCGTTTGCCATAACTCTTGTTGTAACAGTGTTTCATAGTATGTAATGTCTTTAAAAAAAAGTAAGGTAATCATTTCTTTTCATCCAGTCTTATCTTTGAAATTTACAGAAAACCTAGCCATACTTGCTGTTTTCTAAAAGTTATTTTCTAACTAGTTGTATATAGACATTGAAACATATCCCTATTAAAAGAATCACAATCATGGATTTTTAACTATAGAACAGATTGCGTATGCAGGATATATGTTTGGCTTCCTCCGACCCTGCAATTTCTAACCGTCTAAAAAATTTCTTCCAGTGTCTGAGATTGAGACAAGAAACCGAAACAGAACTCAGGCGCCAGTTACGAATGCAGTCTGAAGCCTTCACCGATCACCTAAACGATGCTGTAAAAGTAAAAGAAGCGGAAGTTGAAAAAAGACTAATCAGAAACTTTGATGAGAAGGTCTTGGAAGAAAGGTGTTCATATAAAGAACAGCTAGCCGGGATGATTGGTAGACTTCGAGGCCTAGATCAAGCGATACGAGGTAAAGAACATTGCTTATATTGCAGATGTAGTCATACCTCGGTAACCGTTTATCGTGGAAGTTGGAGAACAGAATATTTCACTTTTGTAGAATCAGAGGCCGTTTGAATTTCAATCATCTTTGAATAATAAATAATTGGCAGATAAAAACTTTGACACAGAGATTGGATTTTTCACTTGTCCCTGAAGTTTTTGGTCATTTCTTCTCATGCATGTTTCTGTATCTATATGCTGCACATAAGCATAACTAAGCGAAATATTACAACAGATTCAAAAGTTAAAAATATTCAAATGCTTAAAAACATACTGATTGTTAAGTGCTAAAATACCATAACAGAGTTTAACAGAAAAGGAAATACCTAACGTCTCTCAAAATGCAAGTATAGTAACCGGCATTCCAGATACGTAGTATAGAGTTCACTGATTTCGGTATACAGCTAGAGAATCCAGACTTAACTGTAAAGACAAGCAAGTACCTTTCACTTATTAAGGTTATATTTGAAGTATTATGTCATATTTGTCAGTCACTTTTTCGTAATTTTTACATATTTTTTTTGTCTTATGTTTCTACTTGTTTTTAAATTCTATATATGGACATAGTTTTTGGAAATGTGTTTTCAAAAGTCCTCGTGTACGATGTTGAAACTGATCAATATAATTTCAATATAGGTATTGTGTAACATCATTTATTGTAATTATTAGAGAGATATAATACCAAACCTTATTTGTTTTATGCTGCTCGTAGGGGAGGAGAAATCAGGTAGAAATTATCATAATGTAGCTAGTTGATCTTGGCATAAAGCAAATAATGTTGTAGCATATTAACATTAATTTACTCTGATGGAATCAATGTATGTTTATGTTAATTTCAGCGCGAAGTGAACTTGATAAAGCAGTGCACCAATCTCAAGTTCTATGGGCTGCGTGCCAGTCGCTGTATCGAGCTGTGAAGGCCGGTTGTCCCGGTTTTCCATGGAACGAGCAATTGAGACCGCTAAATCCAGAAATTAAAGCTATCAAACTAGCAGCAGGTATATACGTTTTATATTATTGTTGATATGTTTTGTACTCCATTTCTTTTAACATGTTGCTTTTCGCTAGCCGACAATGACGAATTAGTCAAGAACGTTTTAGAAGGAATTCCAAACGTAGCTAAGAATCGCGGTGTATATCCCGAAGACGCTCTGCGCGAGAGGTTTCTGAAGGTAGAGAAAATCGCAAGAGGCGTGGCTTTGGTACCCGAACACGGTGGCAGATTGCACATGTATCTGTTGTCCTACTTGCAGTCCTTTTTGTTGCTAAAAGCCGCGAATCCCATTCCACAATCGGAGTTGAACGACAACGAGACTGATTTTAGCAAACTTAGCACGAATGATATTCTACAGAGAGCAAGGTAAGGAGGCGTCGCTTACTTCTCTAAAATTAAGGATTTACGAAACATTCAGAAAGGATTTTCAAAGTTATTCGTCGTTGTAAGTGATGTGCAAATCTGTTCTACACTAATAATTTAAAATAATCGCACAAATTTCGCATATATTTGCCAACAAAATCATAATATTACTTTCCCAACATGTTGATATTTTTTGTTTTTTTTTTAACACAAAATAATCGAAGTAATCACAGCAACTATTTCATGCCGTGAATTAATTTAATATACAAAAATGTCGTGACAGTACTTGAGAATATTTTAATATCCAGTAATGTAGTCGCGAAAGTCTTTGTTATGTTTTTCTTTTGCAGGTATTGGCTTGATAGGGGTGACTTTTCTCAAACATTGAAGTACATGAATTTGCTACAAGGTGCGCCGAGAGCTGTAGCACGACAATGGATGGAAGAGACTAAGATTATGTTGGAAACGCAGCAAGCGGCTGCAACTCTGATGGCGCATGCAACGGCTAGCGGTCTAATGCACCTGTAATGCATATCCATTGTCGTAAACCATTTGCAATTTAAAGTGATTTGTAAGATATAAACACAAACTTAAAATAAAGAATAAGTTATTTCTTAACGATATGGGAGACACTTTTAACCCCGCAAAGCGCGATTAGACAGGCGAATTCTGATTGATAATGGATATGTCGGTCACGTATTGTTGTAAATTATAATAATAATAAAAGAGTAGGGAGGTATACGCTAACTATTATTATTTATTCATACTGCCATATTGTCCTAATTTGTTATTCCTAGTAGCTGAATTATCCATAAAATAATATGTGTTTTTACAATAAAACTGTCTTAATAAAAAATCCTCAATTATCTTATTGTTGTAGCTCTCTATAAGAGAGGTTCGGTACTTCTATTGAGATTGGATATCAAATTGTTGTCGTTTCTGGTATAATTAATTTCATTTTGACTGGTCAGTATTACTGGTTATTGTGCATTGTGTAAAGTATTTTTATTTTATTTTGACTTTTATCGATTTGTTTTAAATAAAAATGTTATTCAATCCGAACAGTTGCAATTTATTGAAATATATGGAAATAATTTGATAACGGATTCTACGTAATTTATTTCTAATTCAAAGATAATTATTTTGGTTTATACACACTGGCATTTTATTGTATAATTTCCTACTAAAAAGTAACCAAAAATAAAATTAACATTGCTTGCTTTTACAAAATACATAGAAAAATAGTGTATCACATCTTTTATATAAACAATACTGCATTTCTAATTTGTTTTTTGTTTCTCTGGTGCATTGCGCCTTCCAATCCGCCATTTGATGATCTTGTAAAATATCACAAAAAATACAATAGTAATTGCAGATAAAAATAGTATCACATCCAATGAGATATGTTGGTACCACGTTAATTCCAAAGATGCCGGCCTGAGATGTCTCGCACCTTTGTGTCTAACCACATAATCAATCCAGAATGCGGCACGATCCAAAGGTGTAGTTTCTTGATCTCGTAAAATTTGCGAACTGCGTTTTGCATTTTGAGTATACCTGCAAAAAATTAAGTTGAATGTTTAGAACAATATTTTTTTTGTATTAAGTAAAAATGCTTACTTTGTATTATTTAGGACTTCATTTAAGCTGTTTGTTAAGCTTTCTTCGGAGATGGTGGTAAAATCAATTACAACACCTTGACCTCTACGAACCGCGTTCGCCATATTTAGCTTTTGGTCGCCGTATATTGGAATGCCAACTATGGGAATTCCTCTGTGTAGGGCTTCTACCGTACTGAGCATTCCTCCATGGGTTATGAATAGTTTAATGTTGGGGTGTGCTAAATCATAGAAGAAAGTTGGGGTTTTAAATTATAATTCTCTTAAATTTGAATGAATACCTAGCAAGTCCGATTGTGGGAACCATTTCCTTATTATCACATTAGATGGAGTTCCAGGAAGTTCTTCTTCGTATTTCCACAGAACGGTTTCCTTCAATTTCGAAAGGGACTTTAAAATAGCGTCTCGCTTTTCAAGAGGCATGTCTTTGCTGTTCAAAACTGAACCCATACTAAAGTAAACTACGCCGTTTTTAGCGTTATCCAATATCTTTTGAAGATCTTCAGGCAACTTTTTCGGTGGTAAAACATGGAAACCGCCAATTTCGATCATATTAGGTAACTTGGGTACGGGTTCGCTAAACGAAGCATCGGAACTTAATAAGACCAACGAGGTATTGTACGTTAAGTCGTAAATATGTGGGAAGTCTGGGAAATATTTATGGATTATCGCATTTTGTTTTGGATAAAAGAATAGATGATCATAGAGCTTTTGCAAGATGTGCAATAACATGTTATGAATCCTTTTGCAGAAATCTGTATGGATGGGAGATTCTATATAGACTTGCGTTGTGTAGGAAGGTAAATCGATGTTGCCGACCAAATGATTGGTCCAGGTGCCCGGCGGAGTGGATGCAAAGCTAATTGGTACGGCTCCAAAATGATACGCAATAGCACGTAAACCGTCTGAGATAAAATGTTCCAAGATGACAGCGTCAAAGCTTTCGTTGCTGTTGAGTAAGTCTTGCACGACTTCGTGGCCAAGAGTTTTATCTACCAACATACCGCCCATACCACCCAGTTGCATCAAAGTTAGGATCGTTGGTAAGTTGCCGGTGCTGAACATGTTCATAGTTTCTTTTACTTCTGAAAAGGATATTTGACCAAATCATATAAAAATAGTTAAATTTTTGGTTTATTATTAGAGCTTGAACTAAGCGTTGAACCAGAGTGCTTTAAGATAACAAGTATCTTCATTTACAAAAGGGTTTGAATTGCCAAATATAGCATTTGAAACAGCAAAGCATCAATTGCCACTTGGTAATTGACAGCAGAAAGTACGGAGTGTCCGTTGTAAGGTACTTGAAGCTCTTAAAATACGTCAGGCATCGCAAGCATTTCCTAAAAGTGGTTCAAGTAAAGGTAACTGAAACACTAACAATAGGGCTTCAGTTATTTTACAAGTACTTCAATTGATTTAAAAATGCTTCAATTATTTTCATGGTGCTATAAAAAAATGCTTATTATATTACTGCAATTGATCAAATCACGCTTTAGGTAGTTAAAATTGCAAATTATAACATATTTCAAGGTCCTACGATAGGTCCAGTATTCTTTATAATGTATTTTATACGTTGCAAATGTAAGGATGAAAGGAGAAAGAAATAATCAGCTTTTAGGATTTACTTACTGTCCCATTCTTCCACGAATCCAGTTAACAGTAAACTTCGTAGGTTTTCTATTGGTTCTTTTTCTTTATAAGGTGCCAATATCGTCACTTCGTGTCCTCTCTTTGCTAGGTCTTTAGCTAACGTATTTGCTAGTGTAAAGTGACTGTGACTCATTGCTGGCGCTATGCACAATATCTTAAATCCATCAATAGTCCAGAAACTAAGAAACACGCACAGAATAACACTGATTAATCGCATTTTGATTTGAAACTGAACGTGTGCGGAATTCATACAACGATAAATAAGTTAAGTCAAGTTAAGTTAAGATAGTAGTTGTAACCGCATCACATGATATCGACGGTATAGCTCAGATATTATGTGATGCTATACGTTAAAGTTTTAATATAATACGCGTGGTAAGGTAAGTAAAGCCATGAAATTGCGAAATCGTATATTATAATATTGTAAAATGCTGGAAATTTTTTACAGTTTATTATAAATATACCTATAATGTCGTGGACAAAAATATCTGCGTTATCTTGTCTATGATACTCTAATGGCAATGACCTAAAAATTTTTATGGCTCGTCACGTGGATGAAAGATATTTATCTCCAGACTAGAGGTGCCGGTTTTTAAGTGTTTAGAAAGTATTCCGCAATGTATTGTTATATTATGTTATGCTATTTTAGAGGTATTACATACATTATTTTGCTATTGCGTTGTTGCATTATTGATATGGCAATCACGATGATTTTTGTTGTAACAATAGCTATGTACGAGGAGGGTTTAATAAATACTTGTGTTAAGGAAGACAACGCAATTGTTTTGCATTTGGTGAATTTATTCTCGAAATAATTTCCTTGTAGATCATAGAATAACTTAAAAAAACACCTAGCTATGGGCGTGGACCCGTATTGTAACGCTTCTCGTAGACATACAGCTGAACACTGATTGATTCCAGTGAAATTTGAACAGCTGAATAATATGACCTTTTTTGATTTTTTTTTTATTAAAGCGCAGTCTTCAATGTTTGCGTTGACCAATTTCAGGTTTTGTAGGATAAACTTGCCGCCTAAATCTGGTCTAATCATCTCAGCAACTTTGTTCGCTGAACGCAGCCAACATTTCACACGATCACTCCAATTTTCAATAATTGAACATGTGCCGAATGTGATCGAGCCATGCCCTGAGCGAAAATTCGCTCCAGCTTCTAAATTTTAGCAGCAAATCCACACAGCCTGGGAAAAAGTATCCCAAGATGTAATGGGTGACTTCAATGAGGGATCGGATCAAAGAAGACTTTAAGTGCATAAGCAGTATTAAGTGTTAACTTTATTTTTTTTTGCTTTTGTTGTATTTTTACGATTTTAAATAATTTGTTTCTGCAAAACACATAAAAAATAGCATATTGTATCTATTATACGAAAAATACTGCATTTTTAATTTAATTTTTGTTTTTTTGGGGGATCACGCCTTCGAATCCACCATTTAATCATCTTGTAAAATATCACAAAAAATGCTGCAGTAATCGCAAGTAAAAATAGTATCACATCCAACGAGATATGTTGGTACCACGTTAATTCCAAGGATGCTGGTCTGAGATGTCTCGCACCTTTATGTCTAACAACATAATCGATCCAAAATGCAGCACGATCTAAAGGTGTAGTCTCTTGATCTCGTAAAATTTGGGAACTGCGTTTTGCATTTTGGGCATACCTACAATAAACGATTTTGAATTTAGAGCATTGTCCTTTTTGTTTTAAATACAAATGCTTACTTTGGATTATTTAGGATTTCATTTAAGGTGTTTGTTAAGGCTTCTTCGGAGATGGTAGCAAAATCTACTACGACGCCTTGACCTCTATGGACCGCGTTCGCCATATTTAGCTTTTGGTCGCCGTAAATTGGGATACCAACTACAGGAACGCCTCTGTGCAAAGCTTCTACTGTGCTGAGCATTCCTCCATGAGTTATGAATAGTTTAATGTTGGGGTGTGCTAAGTCAAGAGAAAAAGTTGGATGTTTGAATAATAATTCATACTAATAATAAAAAAATAATAAATTACCCAGCAAATCCGATTGTGGAAACCATTTTCTTGTTATCACGTTAGATGGAGCTTCAGGAAGTTCTTCTTCATATTTCCACAGAACGGTTTCCTTCAATTTCGAAAGAGATTTCAAAATAGCGTCCCGCTTTTCCGAAGGCATATCTTTACTCTTCAAAACCGAACCCATACTAAAGTACACTACACCATTTTTGGCGTTATCCAATATCTTCTGAATATCTTCAGGCAGTTTCTTCGGTGGTAAAACATGGAAACCACCAATTTCGATCATATTGGGTAACTTGGGAACGGATTCACTAAACGCAGGATGGGAACTTAATAAAATCAATGAAGTATTGTACATTAAGTCGTAGATATGCGGGAAATCTGGGAAATATTTATGGATTATCTGATTTTGCTGTGGATAAAAAAATAGATGATCATAGAGCTTTTGCGTGATATGCAGCAGCATATTGTGGACTCTTTTGCAGAAATTCGTATGAATGGGAGCTTCTAGCATGACTTGGGTTGTGTAGGACGGTAGATCGATGTTACCGACCAAATGGTTGGTCCATGTGCCCGCAGGCATGGCCGCAAAGTTAATTGGTACAGCTCCAAAATGATAAGCAATAGCCCGTAAACCGTCTGAGATAAAATGCTCCAAGATAACAGCGTCAAAGGTTTCATTGCTATGGAGTAAGTTTTGCACGACTTCGTGCCCCAGAGTTTGATTTGTAAAGATAGCACCCAGCCCGCCCATTTGAAACAAAGATAGTACCGTTGGCATGTTACCCCTATTGAACATGTTCATGGTCTTCTTTATTTCTGAAACAAATATTTTATCAAATCACGCTTTAAATTGTTGAAATTACAATTTATATTCGGAGCTTGGTAAAGTGCTTTAAATGTCGAACATCAAACACTGAGCCAAAGTGCCTTAAGATAACAAGTATCAAATATCTCCATTTACGAAAGCGCTTGAATTATCAAACACAGTATTTGAGAAGGTCAAGCATTGAGCACCAAATACTGGCAAGTAGTACAAGTACTTCAATTACTTTAAAAGTATTTCAATTTCATTCAAACTAAGCAAAGCTTAAAAAAACAAATGCAGGAAAAACAAGCGATTGGCTATTTAGATCTGCTTACCGTCCCATTCTTCCAAGAAGCCAGTTAACAGTAAAGTTCGTAGATTTTCTATTGGTTCTTTCTGTGGATAAGGTGCCAATAACGTCACTTCATGTCCTCTTTTCGCTAGGTCCTGAGCTAGCGTAAATCCAAGTGTGTAGTGACTATGAGCTACTGCTGGCCATACGCACATGATTTTAAGTCCATCGATCGTCCAGAAGCTAAGAAACAGACACAGAATTACACCGATTACTCGCATTCTGACAATCTAAAAGCTTGAAATATTTGCACAAAATGTGCGTGGAATTCGTAGAACATTAAATAATATATTGTAAGCGCATCACATGATATCACTGGTATAAGATCAGATACGATATAGTATATACAGTAAAATATGCAAATATTAATGTCAGGGGTTGTTAGGGTAAGTAAAACAATGATATGATGTAATTCATTATTTTATTCATTTATGAAATTATAAGGGAGATGCCGGCTTTCAAATGTCCAGAAAGTATTAAGAAATGCAATGTTACGTAATTAATGCTATTTATAAGTATTCACATGTCGTTTTGCAAGTCACTGTTGATTATAAATCTATTATTTTCGTTAGTCATTATTAATCTGTAAGTCATGATGATTTTTGTCAAAATAGCAAGTAGGTACATCAATTTATTTGAGTTTATTTCTATCAGCAGATGTGATAATGAATAATACAACATTATAGTCCCCCCCCCCCCCCCAACTAAACAACAACTAACAAAAATACGAGGGTTCTTCAAAAGAAACACGTTTTTTTTCCCTATCCAATAGCATTTCTAAAACTAAAACGGAAGGGCCTAAAAGGAGATATTTGACATCAAAGCTTTTAACAGTAAAATAAATTAATAGCTCTTTAAATAGCTCAATTCATCTTCTTTTACCACGGTTTTCCGATCTCGAGTAAAGTGTGGAAATTAGGTTAATGAATAAAATAAATACAGGAAGTATTTTCGGTAGTACTTCAATTCTTCTACCAAGAACAGAAGCGAGTCAATGAGATGTTATTTGCGACTGCGGCAGCGTGAGTTGCATCAACACGATGCCTTGGAGACAGCAATGGCTTGGGAGCTTACTTTTCATTAAAAAGTTAATTATTCGCTTTGACTGTGAAGATTGCGGAAGTATTTGAATGGCGAAGAGCTGACAGCGCGATTCTTAAGTTCTTTGCTTTCTATGAACGATATTTATAATAAATTGTGAACTCGCGTTGAAAAGGGGTTTCCTTTAAATCCTTTTAAGAAATTAGCTAATAGTAAAGTGGAAAGTCCTTTTTAGTAAAGGTGTAGGTAAAGGTAAACCATTTTATTTTTTGTGGTTGTAGTAAATAAAGAAAAAAATAATAATAATAAATAAAAAAAAATCTATCCATATTTCTTCCAAATTTCGTCAAACTTTACATAAATCATCATATTTTAGAACTACAATAATGCCTAAAGAAGAACTGGAAAGCTTTCTCGTTAAATCTGCAGTTTTCGCAAATTATGACGTTCAACTGGAATCGCTGTAATTAGATTCATTTTCGCAAGAACTGCTTAAATTTTCTCAAGTACAGATCTTCGCTGCACGTTCAATTCAATTGCATTACCTAAGCTGCTACGGCTGCGGCCATTAATTTGGATGAAGTTGAAGGGACAGCCTTACTCGTAATTAATATCTGCCAACTTAAAAACATGCTAGTTTAATTTAGCCGGAGATAAGCGGTGTTGAGGGAGTAGGATCGATTTATATTCAAAGATGCTGCTGCATTCTAGATGAATTGTATTATTTTGAAAAAAATATGATTTAAAATAAGATATTGTGGGTGAAACATCGAATTTTCGATTAACCATGATACGGACCGAACCCGGAACATGTTTAATTTTAATTGGCTCTGGCCGTGAAGGCCTTCGTTATTATTTCAGTGCAGTCTAGAAAAATATAAAAAGGAGGGAGACATGGAGATTTCTGATTAAAGGTATAATTCTGAAAACAAATATTCCGATTTGACTAAATATAAATTTTCAAATTAAATTTTTCCAATGCATTCAGCAACATTGCGCCGCGATTGGCATGCTAGATGGCAGAAGTAACGTTTCTTGCCTTTTATAACATAATTTTACTAATCGACGCAGCATAGCATAATTTTTTTATATAATAACAATTGGAAAAAAATAATTAGTTTTAAATGCAGTAAGAATAACGTCTGACACTTGCCACCTTTTGCTGGAGTTAAGCTCATTTAATATTGCAGCAACAAATTAAAGGCAAATCTTTGCTCATATCATTTATTTTACTTAGTACTGCCACCAGCTCCCTAACTGTATTCATAATTAGGTATTCTTTATACCAATTGGTAATAATTGCAGATATTAAGAATGATGCTCATTTCAAGTTACACTATTGACCTATCCTACTTCAAATACGCTGTTGTATGAGTATAACCAATTACATCAGTCTATAAAATTTCCTACGTTCACTGTATAACCAATATAAAACAATATATACTGCCGTTCAGAGAAGTTCGGTCGGTTGGTAAAAAACATGAAAAGGTTACAGAAACAAACGAAACTAAAAACAAAATGCAATTTTATTGTATGTTCAGGTAAAAAAGACAAAAATAAATAAATAAAAAGTTATTCTGGCCTAATATAACATACTGAACATTATATTTTTTTTCACCGAAAAAACCTCCATTGCTGTTAATCACCGCTCGAACTATTCTAGGCATTCTTTCGATAAGTTTTGTTAAAACGGATTGTGGAATATTAATCCATTCATGTTGCAGAATATTCCGTAAATGTTCTTGTGAAGTTGGGCATATTTTTCGGATCTTCCTGTCCAGTTTATCCCACGACAACTCTATCGGGTTTAAATCTGGGCTTTATGGAGGCCTATTATACGCAAGCCTGATAGCACTGCATGATTCTGGAGTATTGCAAAATAATTTTCCTTCCTCATTACACCCTGCACTCTGCATAAATCCCCCGTCCCAGCAAAGAAGAAACATCCCCACACTAACACAGAACTACGCCCTTGCTTCACTGTAGGCACAATGCAGTTCGGGACCACTTTACGGTTTTAGATCTTCGGACATAAACTCGTCGATTTTGCCCAAAAACCTCAAACTTTGACTCGTCACTCCAAATCACCCAAAGCACGCGTTTCCAATCATCTAACGACCAATCTAGATGAGAACGGGCGAATGTAGCCGTTTTGCTCTGTTGCCCCGACGTAATAAGGGTTTTCGAAAGGCAATGCGTCCATGAAGGTCCGCTTGTTGAAGTCGACGTTTTACCGTACTCGCCGAAACTTGTTCTTCACGGCCGCGATTGACTTCGGCTGCTATTTGTGGCGCTGTTAATTTTCTATTGCGTTTGCTTAATAATACAATTCTCAAATCTTCAGCCTTTGTTGTTTTCCAAGATGCTTCAGGACGAACACGATTTTCTATAGTTCCAGTTGTCCGATATCGGTTTATGATGTCATTTACTGTTGAACTTCTCATATTTATTTTTTCAGCAATTTGTCGACCCGTTTGAAGAAGGATATCTTCAAACAGCATAATAATGCGTGAACGTTTTTGTACACTGGTAGTCTTGCCACGTGCCATTTTGAAGTAAATTTTCTTAAAACTTTCTCGCAAAAAACGACAGATGCACACCAACACACGTTTAACAGTAAAATGAAGCAAATTTATATCTTTACGCCCGTGATAAATAAACAAGAATGATACTGCGGTATATTTCCTAAATGTATTGTTCGTTAATAATCCCCAAACGACCCGTTTCAAAAGATCGGCACTTCCGAGAAATTCTTGGAATGATAATGAAAGGGACGTTATTGTGGTTGTCGCAATATTTCTACTTTACATAATAATTTATGGCTTTAATCCCTTAGAAAAGAGTGTATGCTTGATATTTTTCTAATTTTGTGTATTAATAATTACATACAGTGTGATATAATAGATTTTTATTGTATGACCGAACTTCACTGAACGGCAGTGTACAAGTAAAACAATTTATACGTAGCCACAGATTCGAAGTACTCTTTTTTGATGGAACCATACAACTACGCAAGCTGAAAATTTTTTATTAGTTATTGTCCGCATTCAGTACTTATCGATCTACTAGCGGGTAGAAAACAAGGTACATAAATTAAGGTAAACTTGTCACCGGTTACGTGCTCCATAAATCTTCTGAATGTGGTCATTTTAACGATTGTATTCGCCATAAATTCGTTCAAAGATGTTCTCCAACATGGACAGTTCCCATTCTGTCAACATTTTCTTGACAAACGCATCCATTACTTGCCGTTCTAGAACATTCTTGTAGTTTTATACAAGGGAAATCTAAAAATAGATGATTTTTCCTAATTAGCGTATTAAATTTAAGGTCTGTGGAATTTGGGAGTGCTTCGAGAACATTCTTTCCTCAAATACATAATAATAAGTTAATCTTTACGAGTCCTAGAATTTGAAACGAGAAACTAATCTCCTATCCCTGTTCAAACTTCTCTTCGCGAGTCGTCTGGATAGTATGCCAAAATTTCTTCCTTAAATTAGCGTCTACCGACTGGCCACTCGATTTACAACGGCCTCCTTATAATAATATAATAACATTCCAAATAGAAATTTCACCCTATTTCTGCTTTACGTCAATGATTACTATCTCAGTACGCTGACGACACAAACGTGATAGTATCTGGATCCAATATGGAGGAGGTGTCACACGCATTGTCCGACGTTGTGGGGAGAATGGAGCGTTGGTGCGATGAGTGGGGTATTGCGTTGAACGGTCAAAAGACGCGTATAACACGATTTAAACCAACGTTGCCTGCTTTATCTAGTTTGTATGTTCCCTTTAAAGGTAAATCCCTAATGGAATGCGCGTCTGTAAGTTTTTTGGGAATGACTGTGGATGCACTGGATCTTAAATGGCAAGAACACTGCGCTGAGTTGGGGCGTAGATTGTCCACGGGATTATACGGCGTACGACAACTGCAAAAAAGTGTTAATTTAGATTCTGTCAGAATGTTTTACTTCGCTTATATCGAATCAAGGATGCAATACGGCCTAATCTTCTGGGGTTCTTCAAAGAAGGTCAATGACTTATTTGTCCTTCAGAAGAGGGTTGTGAGGTGTATGGTGGGGGTTTCTCAAGTAACCTTATGCAGGCCTTGCTTTAGGCAATTAAATATACTCCCTCTACCATCATTATACATTCTGGAGATCCTTCAATTCTTCAAGAAAAACGAGCGAAAATTTATCCTTAACCGAGATGTGTATGATGCAACGGCCACTCGTGGCTCGCGTAATTTGAACGTGCCTCGACATAGGGCAACTCTATTTGAGGGGAATCCTCACTATAGAGCCATTCAATATTATAACAGGCTTCCACATGATCTCAAAGCCTGCGTAACATTTCGCCAGTTTAAAAGTAAACTCAGGGTATATCTGCGTGACAAATTGTTTTATAATGTGGCCGCGTTTCTCAGTAGCTAACACTTATTTCTTCATTATTACCGTTTACTTATTTCATGTTGTATTTTGTCCACATGTGGGTTTACTTACTTTACTTATTTAAACTTTTTATTTATACAAATATTTTATTTACAGTAAAGTTTTATTTATATCTTTATCTTTTATTATTTTGTGTATTATTGTTCAACTTAGATTTTACCTTTTGTACTTGACGATGTCTCTGTTTTTTCTTAAACTAACGACAAAATAAACATTACATTACAAATTAAACTGTGTATCTTCTCAGAATCAGTTTGTTCTCACTTCTTTAATTTAAGCGAAAAAACACCCAATTTATTCAGGAAATACGTATTTTATCCACTCTTAAGGTCCTAACTCCGTTCGAAACTCTCATAAACATACTTCAATCGCACAAAAAGTATTTCTCGTAATATATTAGCGCGTATTAACATATAAATGCTGTTTATAAGCTTTCTCCTTGCTCTACACAGGCGGAATGCCCTAGAATGCGTTCTTCTACATCGCATGCCGGTCAGGCTCCGAAAGTTACACACGAAGAAATATGATTTAAGTCGGAACATCACTGGTTATTATCTGTTATTGATCGCCTGTTAGTGGTTTTTTCATGGAAAACGCGTACGAGGAATAGATACATGATGCATGAACGCCTATAAAGCCGTCTAAAATAAGCTTCGGGGCAAGGCGAACTCCGGCCTGGGCTTAACAGCTCGGCATAGATTTTCGATATAGGGGAAACATATCGTAAGGATTTGCTAGTGTATTTTGATTTGTAAACGTATTCGCATATGTTGAGATGGGACTACGATTTGTTCTTTCGCTGGACCTAGTCGTCTTCTGATTGATTCTTCTACGTAGGTTTCGGCTTTTGCATATTCCGAGCTAATTTCTGAAGGCCATATTCCCGCCAGTGCTGTGTAATCACACAGCGTATGGACGACAGAATCTACATGGTGTTTCCTTTGTCAGGCCTAGGAATCTTTCTCTAAGCACGCCGACGTCCATAACTACCCGACAAGAAATGTTCGATTTCCACAATATGGCAAGAATCACCTAGAATCAGTACCAATTATCTAGCTTTAAACATGTACAACAGGCTGCCATAAATATGGAGACAATTGCAGCCAGCACCTTTCTGTCTTAAAATTAAGAAGATGTTGACTGAAAGGGCTTTCTGTTGAACATATGAGTTATTTATAAGTTTTAACATTGTTTCGTTTTGTTAACTTAACATTTATACTCTTATACATTAATATTGTATTATTTTGATGGACTGATGGACGTATCATTACTACACTACCCGACAAAAACATGGACGCGGTATCGTTTTTATTTACGAAACAAAGTTTATAGACATTATATAAAATGTAAACGAGGGTTAAATACTTGTTATGTGAATAGTCCATTTATAGATATTTCTGAGTATTTATTGCTTTATGAGGGGTAATTGAGATCTTCCCAGATCAAAATTGGAATTTTAAATGCGACAAAAATTTAGACCCTGTGCATTTATTACATTAATATAAGCAAAAATGTTTTAATTTGATACTTCTCCTTATATGCAGTGATTGTGCTGGTAAAGTGTACGCATTTCACCACGAGAAATTATATTTCATAAAGTGTTTGCGATATGGGTAGAAAAAAGCAATTATCCTTGATAGAAAGGGGTAAAGTTCTAGCCTGGCACCAGGATGGTGTTAGTAAGAAGGAAATTGCTCGTCGGTTACGAAGAAGCGATCATTCCGTTAGAAATTTCCTAAAAGATCCGGAAAATTACGGCAAACCAAAAAGCCAGGGGCGACCGAAAGCTGTAAGTGAGCGGGATAAACGCGTGATATCGCAGTGTGCATCCAATTCTTCTGCGTCGAGAGTTATTGCAGAACAGGCGGAGGTACAAACGCACGTACGTAAGGTTCAAAGGATTTTAAAGGCGTCACCGGTAATATCGCGGAAGAAAATGTTGAGAAAACCGCCACTTTCGACGAAACACAAAGAAGCGAGGTTGAAATTTGCTGAAGAACACGTATCCTGGAAGAAACAATGGGAAAACGTTATATTTTCCGATGAGAAACGTTTTAATTTGGACGGACCGGATAGGTACTCGCATTATTATTTATCATGATCTGAGAAAGGAACCAAAAGTGAAAATGACCAGACAATTAGGGGGTGGATCTGTGATGATATGGGCAGCGATTGGATTTCGCGATAAAAGTGAGATAGTGTTTTTCATAAACAAAATGACATCTGTGACGTATAAAGACTTATTGCGTGACAATTTTCCACGTTTTGGAAACCAATGGGCCGGGCGCAATTTTGTTTTTCAGCAAGATAACGCGCTAATTCGTAAAGCAAAAACCATTACTGAATGGTTTAAAGAGAAAAAGATTAAAACTTTACAGTGGCCGACACGGCCACCAGACTTAAACATTGAAAACATGTGGGGTGAATTGGCACGTCGCGTTTATGGCGGAGGCCGTCAATATTTCACGGTACAGGAACTGAAAACTTCAACAGTGACTGAATGGCAGAATATCCCTCAAAATTATGTATTAAATTTATATAAATCTGTTAATAACAGACTATTGGAAGTGATTAAGAACAACGGAGGATCTACGCATTACTGATCACTCATTTCTTGATTTTTGTTTTACATTTGCAACAGAGCGTCTAAATTTTTGTCGCAGAAATTGTTTAAACATTGGAGTAATAATTTATTATTTAGTTCATATATTACTGGAGGAGATATTTTTAAGTTTATTTTACTTTTATGAATAAAAACTGAATTAGATATCTTGCTAGTTTCGCAAAGAAATGTTGTAACCCTTAAAACCTTTAGAACATCTTACCGCGTGTAAGTTTTTGTCGGGGAGTGTATGTATCTTTGACCATGTCGATGTTTTGAAGGACAATAGATGGTATTCTTCTTATTATTATCATCAATAATCATTTTGATTTTTTACCAATTTGTTTATTTCTATTACGAAACTATTTGTAACTCATCAGAAAACATCTCCTCTTGGATTCTTCCACTTACAATTGGCTAAATGTCGACTTATTTCTAAACTCAACATTTCTGTAAATCTTTTTGATGTTGAACGAAAGCTATCCACTTTTTAATATTCCTGCGTCTAGTTGAATTTATTTCAAACACGTTACTTGAAAATTACACACATGCAAGTATATAAATCTGAAATCTCTTCAAAGGCCGCTGCTTGTATAGACTGACGCTCCCCAAACGTAAAGCGGATAAAAAGGGAGGGAATTCTTTGCCTTGTGCATAAATCGAATTTACAGTTGATCGAAGACATGGGCTGTTTGGTTTTTATTGGCAATGTAAGCTTTAGTTGCTCGTAGATAGGATTTCATCCGCAGAAATTCGCTTTTCCAGTTTGTTTACCGTTCTTTTACAATTGATGTCGATAAAATTCAATATTTCATATTTACGTTGCCGTGATTTATAAAAGAGATTATATGCGTGGGATGTAATAAAAAAGGTGTGATGGGGTATAATTAATGGATTCCCACCATCATCTTGATGGTGATTGTATTCGTAATTTTTTGTTTTTTTACAAGTTAGATTATTTTGAAATTTTGGCTAAAAAATTGTTTGTTATCGTAAATTATCTTCCGAGTAACTACTCAATATTCGGATATGATTTTGGAAATTATAGGACGTTGAAGCTTTAGAATATCTTGAACTTTCTATAACTGGAAATTTGAAGATACTCTACTGGAACTGGTGGCGCAGTGTAATAAAGCTAATGTTATTATGTTAGAAGACTACCGGGTGAAGATTAGAGGGACTGCGTATCTCAATTGATCATGCACGATATGCAACACATCCTTCACGAAAAATTGATTAAGCATGTTTAAGCACAATACGAATGAGTTTTTGCGATGTTGTGACTGATACATCATTACACGCTAGAAATTAAAGGTCAGTCGGCAAAATGGGTTTTCCCCGGTGAACGTGCACCAAAGAAGGGGAGGCGGATACCATCACACATTTTTTCGGATTAGCAAATGCTTAGCTTTCATTGATTATTTGGAGAATGGAAGGACAATCAATGAACTCAGAAGAAAAAGGCCCTACTTAGCGCAAAAATAAATTCTCTATACCATGACCAGTCATCGGCAATTGCCACAGGAAAACTGGTCCACGAATTAGTGCCTCATTCACCATATCAAATTCTATTGTTTGGATGGTTCAAAGAAGTTGGGACGTTGCCGGATTAAGTTGCAAGGAGATTATGTCGAAAAATAAATTTACTAAATGCAAAAAAATTGCATTGCCTCTGTTAACACGGGTATTTATGTAAAAAAAATATTGCTAAACTAAATGAATTCAAGAGTGCAGTTCAAGAGTTCTTGGATTTCTACCTACTTTTCATTTTGCCGTAGTAAAGTTTGTCTGATGGCCAGTAAAAATTATTATCTTTATTTTTATCTTTATTATTAAAATAAATTATCTGTCCTAATTTTATTTTAGAATTCATGAAATTATTGCGGTGAAAACATTAGAACATAGTTTTTTTTTGGTCGCAAGAAATCTTGTTATTCCTAAATTCAATAATTGCGTTTCCAAAACTGGAACCTTTTCCAAATCTTTGTTTTAGATTCTAATTTGTAACGTTTTGTTTGAATCAAATCAATCAAAAAATTCCTAAAAATCAATAACAATGACTAAGCAACAATAAGAATGTATTAGAAGCATGAGTAAATTCCTAGTACCCATTATCCGCAAATAATCCATGTAGCTAATGTTATGAGAAGGCGTATAATTTTCTCCTTAATAATGCTGCAAGAGTATTAGTTGGAATTATCTACTTAGTTATTTATTTCGCTGATTAATTACCCGAAAACACTATTTTAGTCAGGATTACGGTAAACAAGAATATGTAATACGTGTCCGCATGTAATATTGCTGGTAATAAATTAATTATCGAAGGCGCTATGTTGGGAGCACAAGGACATAAATAAAAAGTGCTAGACCGTTTAAATATTAAAAGGATAATCCATATAGTGTGGGATATAGCGGGATAAAGATATACACTGCCGCTTAGAGAAGTTCGGTCGGTTAGTAAAAAACATGAAAAGGTTACAGAAACAAACGAAACTAAAAACAAAATGCAATTTTATTGTATGTACAGGTAAAAAAGACAAAAATAAATAAATAACATGTTATTCTGGCATAATATAACATACTGAACATTATTTTTTTTTTCATCGAAAAAACCTCCTTTGCTGTTAATCACCGCTCGAACTATTCTAGGCACTCTTTCGATAAGTTTTGTTAAAACGGATTGTGGAATATTAATCCATTCATGTTGCCGAATATTCCGTAAATGTCCTTGTGAAGTTGGGCATATTTTTGGGATCCTCCTGTCCAGTCCATCCCACAACAACTCTGTAGGGTTCAAATCTGGGCTTTCTGGGGGCTATGTCATTACTTTCACGGTGTGCTGTTCTTCTTGCTCCTTTAGATAGTTCTTCCACACTAACGCAGTGTGTTTTGGGTCGTTGTCATGCATGAATGTAAAGTTACGGCCTATTATAGGCAATCCTGTTGGCACCGCATGATTCTGGAGTATTGCAAAATAATTTTCCTTCCTCATTACACCCTGCACTCTGCATAAATCTCCCGACCTAGCAAAGGAGAAACATCCTCACACTAACACAGAACTACGCCCTTGCTTCACTGTTGGCACAATGCAGTACGGGATCACTTTTCGGTTTTAGATCTTCGGACATAAACTCGTCGATTTTGCCCAGAAACCTCAAACTTTGACTCGTCACTCCAAAGCACGTGTTTCCAATCATCTAACGACCAATCTAGATGAGAACGGGCCCACTGTAGCCGTTTTGCTCTGTTGCCCCGAAGTAATAAGGGTTTTCGAATGGCAATGCACCTATGAATGTCCGCTTGTCGAAGTTGACGTTTTACTGTACGAAACTTGTTCTTCACGGCCGCGATTGACTTCGGCTGCTATTTGTGGCGCTGCTAATTTTCTATTGCGTTTGCTTAATAATACAATTCCCAAATCTTGAGCTTTTGTTGTTTTCCTAGATGCTCCAGGACGAACACGATTTTTTATAGTTCCAGTTGTCCAATATAGTTTTATGATGTCATTTACTGTTGAGCTTCTCATATTTATTTTTTCAGCAATTTGTCGCCCCGAATATCCTTCTTCAGACAGCGTAATAATGCGTGAACGTTTTTCTACACTGGTAGCCTTGCCACGTGCCCTTTTGAAGTAAACTTTCTTAAAACTTTCGCGCAAAAACGACAGATGTGCACCAACACACGTTTAACAGTAAAACGAAGCAAATTTATATCTTTACGCCTGTGATAAATAAACAAGAGTGATACTGCGGTATATTTCCTAAATGTATTGTTCTTTAATAATTCCCAAACGACCCGTCTCAAAAGATCGGTACTTCCGAGAAATTCTTGGAATGATAATAAAAGGGACTTTATCGTGGTTGTCGCAATATTTCTACTTTACATAATAATTTATGGCTTTAATCTCTTAGAAAAGAGTGTATGCTTAATATTTTTCTAATTTTACGTATTAATAATTGTATACAGTGTGATATAATAGATTTTTATTGTATGACCGAACTTCACTGAACGGCAGTGTACATAGATTCCATACTATATACGAACCTTAACAACTTTATATTGGGCCGGTTAATGATTTCAAAAATTCTGCGTTTTTTGAAATACTTTAAAGTATTTTGAAACTGGTTGTAAAATCGAAAGAACCATCTTTTTCAACATCTATCAATGTTTGATAATTATCAACATTTTTTAATTGAAATTCTAAAAATACGATTTTTGTAGCAGTCATGGAAAATATGTACATTTAAACGCTCAAGCAAAGAAACTTTGTAAAGATCTGCAAAGAAAATCGCAGAAGCACTGTAAGGAAAATTACGGCCCATTGGAATCAAGTGCAATGGTTTTAATGTGTCCCTAGAATCTGATATAGAATGAAATATATAGTGTGTGACGCAATCATTTGGCAAAATGGATATTTACGTAAGCTTCCGCGGTCATCAATAACACTATACTGTCGGTTTCTGTGTTGAAACCGCGTCGTTCCTGTAACTTCAGTTGACGTTTCGTCTTCACTATTATGGGAGACCTTCAGGGCTGTTACTGCACACTAACTAGGGACTAATTCTTTCCAGAGGGCGTGTTACGAGCCAATGGAGCCATTATCATACTTGCTCATTCAACATTCAAATTCGACAATAAAAATCTATATTTTCTTTTTCGTGCTTATCCAATAACGACGCAAATAAAACCAATTTTATTTACAACGCCCTCCGTGAATTACGTTCATTTACGCATCACTGCTAAAAATTACAAACCCGTGGCGGTACGATACCCGACGTAACAAAGCTATATAAAACATTTGAAATTGAAGAGCGACGATTTACATTATTTTGATGTTAAACTTTTTGTAAATAGGGTATTATTCTTTTGCTAATCGCTAATGTTCCGTAGTTTTCGAGGATTGTGTGCTACCTTTTGCAGACTCGGATTTTAGGTAAAATCAATTTAAAAGGGTTTGAAACGTGTGGCCGCTTCGGAGTTCCACGTACTCTCGGGGAAAACTCGCTTTAACACTATCGGAACGTTTTTGTAGAACTATCATTTGGAGCTACGGTACAAGCTGCTAACACTAAAGCAATATTTTTTTGTAATATCGATGACCCTGGGATAATGTTTTTGTGCATGTGAGCGTTGCTGATAAAATATACCCAAATCTCCTGTAAAAATAAATAAACGTCCAGCAACGATATACGAACTTATATACGTTCGCATAGAAACGCAAAAAAAAAAAATTATTTTCCAAATGGTTTAGAAATTATGCCTCCCTTGATTATAATATTCAAATTATCTACGAATTTTAATTTGAACTGCCGTTCGAAAATAAGCAAAATGAAATAGCGGGGTCTTGAATACGCAATTAAATATAGATATAAAATAATCTGTTCTGCATGCGTAATTTCCTGCTAATGTCTTTTGCGGCTTCCATAAGTTGTGGAATGTCAACATTATGTGTAATGCGTGTTTGCTTGATGAGACACTAATTAGCTGTTATTTATTCTAAAACTCGATCCCAGCTCCATGGTTTTGAAACAAAATAGATAATACCTTTTGTTAGAACTAATTAGTGTACATACATACAACATCATTGAAATGATGTAATTTTTAAAGACATGATACTTAACTTTCATTTATTGCTTGACAAATTTCATCAAATATCTAAAAATTTCCGATCGTATACACTATGTCTTTCAATGAATGCGCTTACCACAGCCCTGCTTAAGACGCGAATTAAATTTTTAGAATAATTACTATAAACGGCAGGAAGTGAAAGCGCAAGAATTATCATACCTCTTCGTTCAATTTTAATTTAAAGCTCGCAATCGCATCATTCTTTATAATCTTGCTTTAATGAAGTTAACGTCAATAAGATGGTATTATGGTGGCAGTCTCTTTTTCCGATTGGTAGAATATATAAGCTGTTTTTGTCACGGCTAGGTTGCTTGCTTCTTTGAGCATACAATGTCCTGTTGGCAGGCCCACTGTTGTTCGGATTTGTCCCTGCTTAATAGGCCTGTGTCCAATCAGAAATTGCTTGCTCTGTCTTTAACTTGGAATATTCTTCCACCACTCTTAAGACTTTTTATCTTTCCATTGTTTAGTAGTAGTATTAACTACTGTATACGCCATTCCTACAGAGTGTCTTGGGCTTTTATCAGCAGTTGATGGCCTTAGTGTCCCG
>LR737386.1:3068429-3144510 GCA_902655005.2 Marronus borbonicus
GCTGTGTGGAGTCTAGTGCTTTTATCACTGCTTAACTGTCTGAATAGATAGCAATAAATCGATAACTAACTTCGTGCCTATCTACTTTTTTAATACACCTCAGCACCGCTGCTATTTCGACTTGAAATACGGTGGCGCTTTTTGAGTTAGGCTCAGTGATTTAGATATGTCTAACATTGAAAGTGAAAGAGATATTTTAAGTCCTGTATTCGAGCATTGCATCCAAGTGGTGCTAGTACTGTTTGGTTATCATGGCAGCGGTGAACAGAAGATACCAGCATTGATATTTTAAAACTATTGATTCAAAATTTTGAGCTCAAGTAGTTGGGTTTTGCCCTTGGAAATTCCATCGACATGATTTCTGGTGTTGGGTAGGTATCATTTATGCACTAGGAAAAATGAACAAAATTGTGTATTTTAGATAGTTTTGCCTTATCTTTTATTAAAGTTCCAGAACTCGACGTGTTCTCATTGTGCGATCATCAATTTGGTAACAATTATCCTTTAAAAAAATCCTTTTTACCACAATACTGATGAAATTACATAAAATACCATCAATTAATGTCTGCCTTCACAGCATAGGGATGCATACCAGCATAATGGTGCCAAACGTACCCTGAAACGGTTATACTTATGGTTTTTCAATTCATTAAATATTAGATTGTACATAATTTGAAATTTTCATTTGCTGCTCTGAAGTACCCAAGAAATACACCAAACATATGTCGTCAGTACATATATTCATGGTATCAGTATTAAATAATTGCTGTCAGAGATTGCTAAACATTCCTAAAAGCAACTTGTACAACAGATCATTTAAAGTTACATTCTTTTGTTAAACTTGGCTTCAGCTTTATCTTGAGATGTTAAAATTTCCAACTGACTTTAAAGTAGATCCAAGCATCTATTCTACTACATCTATTTTCCAAATCTGGTTACGGCAGAAAATTTGATCGATGGATATTCAAATAAAATCTGCCAAACGACCGACGTGCACTCTCGTATATATTATGCTTCCGTGAAATATTGAGGCGCAGTCATCAGGATAATATATATTATATTCCGATGGGGTAATAAACTAAAACGGCGGGGGAAATTCAAAATATCGATTTTTATTTTGGGAACTACGTTCATAAATCTGTTCAAGGTCCCGCTACGTGAAACTTTCCCGATTGTTCGGGTTTCGGGGATCGGCACAAATGGTCGCCGATAGTGGTCGTCGTTTGGGGGGTTGGTCTCGGTTATTGATACTAAAAAAAAATGATATAGGCAGACATTGCGCGGTTGATGGCCGGTCGCGATGACGCTTTTGTTAGCGAGCCGCACGTGTTTTCAAAGCCAACTAGGATAATGGAAGTTCGCGGTTTTTAATATGCAATGACGCGTTTGCTTTCCTAAAACGTGCTTGAGTTTTTATTAGATTATACACGGGGATATAAAATCAATCACCTTGAATCACCTTTAATCCCTAATACGGAGGAGCGTAGTAGTTTTGCAAAATTGGTTCCAGAATCCATATGCTCTGTGATTTTGAGTTAACAGCAAAGCGTACAGATTCTAAAACGAATGGTGCATATGTTGCGGCCATTGGTTCCATTGTCACAAGCGTTGGTCACTGAAAATATGTACGTATGCTAAATTTACGCCGTGGAAAAACGTATAAAATAGGAATTAAAAGTTATGCAGCATGTAATTGTAACAGCAATGGTACGTGGAGCTCGTATGAATCGGCCGTTAAAAGTTATGCGGTGGTAAATATGGACTAACGTGGAAAATGGTAAATAAATGTGTATTAGCGGAAATTAACTAGATAGTTGTCGTCAAAATTGTTATTATAGAATATTGCACGTGACAAAAAAAAAACAATCATTTTGTGACGTTATTTATTTGTTTATAAATGTTAATGTAAGAGGAATTTTATAAAAAGAATAATAAAAGAATACTGTTAAATCTCTGCTAATCTCAACAACGAATGCCTCTCTTTAAAGGACAGTTTCAAATACTTCAAACTGAATACATCCTAAAGTACATAAACACCTTTAGACAACGAATGTTCTGTAGAACGATGCGGACATCGGAGTCAACAAATTTATCCCGTTAAAAAATATACGGATTTGGCGAATGAAACTTGCTACATCTTTATTCTATGTTGCTGTGTTTAGAATTGCTTACTTGACTGTGCTTTGGCTTCGGAGGCGAACCCAGTTTGTTCAAATGCTTTTTATCTACATGAGCCTTTCAAATGCAAGAATTCACATTTACAGAAACACTTAACATCGTTTGACATAAGCGATTGTTAAACAACAACTAATCGTCGTATATTTCAACGCATGCGCCATTACTTTACCGGTATATTTTTTATGGGAAGAAAGCATTCTGACGATGTACACTACCGGCCATAAGTGTTTACCCGGCTTCATAATTGGCGATTCTTCAAATATACTGTATGTTATCCCTATAAGAGTATTTGTATTATTAAACTGTAAGGACGAAATAGATTATAGTTGCTATGTAATGTTCTGTGTTACGTAATAAGCCGACTGGCATTAAGATATTGGAAATGACTCTTTTTGCGGTTTAGGTCCATTCAGGTAAACGGACTAGATAAAGAGCAGTTTCTGGGAAATGTTTATTGCGGGTGGCATAAAATATGATAACAGACGACACCTGCACTTCAATATAATGAAAAATTTAGTTTACATTCAGCTTTCCCATTGCAAGCAGCGAATAGTGAAGAGTTTGTGCAAAGTGTTTTAAAACAGCCAGGTAAAATTAAAGTAATGTCGGCAAGAAAAGAATTATCAACAGAAACGCGCGTTCAAATAGTGGCATATCACAACATCGGTAAAAGTAACCGAGAAATTGTTACATTATTGAAATTAAACCGTAGAACCGTGGATTATAATGTGAAAAAATATCAAGCAAGTGGCAGGCATCGAATAAACGGCGACCCGGACGGCCAAAAATAACAACACCAGCAGAAGATCGTGCCATGGTAATAACAAGCATGCGAAATAGACGAAAAACAGTGCCAGAAATTGCTGCCGAAGTGAATATTTCGCGTCCAAAACCAATTAGTGTCATCACAGTGAAAAGGCGTTTGCGCGAAGCTGGTTTGTATGGAAAGATTGCTATGCGGAAACGGTTATTACGCAAAGCAAACAAAGCTAAACGGTTAACATGGGCAAGAGAACACAAAGATTGGAAGAAAGTACTCTGGACCGACGAATCTAAATTTCTCACTTTTGGTTCAAACAGAAGGACATTTGTTCGTAGATCGAAAGGGGAACGAGCACTTGAATCCTGTGTTATACCAACAATAAAATATGGAGGAGGATCAGTTATGATTTGCGGTTGTTTTGGCGGTGCCTCTCTGGGACATTTGGTCAAAATAGATGGTATCCTGAGATAAGAAGGCTATAGGGAGATTTTGGAGAGGAATGCTATCCCATATGGAACGCGATTAATCGGTGAAAACTTCGTGTTCCAGCACCATAATGATCCGAAACACACTGCCAAGATATGCCGTGAGTATTTAGAACATCTGGAGCACAGAAACCAAATTATTGTTATGAAATGGCCGCCCCAAAGTCCAGATCTCAATCCGATCGAGCTTTTGTGGGAGGAACTCGATCGACAAGTTCGAAAATCTGCTCCAACATCGGCAACAGTACTTTGGACGCAACTACAGGATACGTGGAGGAAAATAGAGCCACTAACACTAGCGAAGCTGTTAGAAAGAATGCCGAAACTGTGCGCGGCAGTAATAAAAGCGAAAGGTGGACATATTGACGAATCCCAAATTTAATTAAATTTATGATTATCATTGTTAAAAAAATTGTCAAGCATATTGTTTTTATAACTGTTAAAGTACTTTGTATAAGCACAGAATAAAGGTTTATTTTATAATTAGTATTTGACTTGTTTTTGTAATATTTTAGGAGTGGGTAAACACTTATGGCCGGTAGTGTACATCTCGTACCTTCCACGTTACAAAATTATTTCAATGCATTTCCCAAGCGTACATCCTTGGAAAGTGGCGTCAGTTACCTACAAGACATTTCACGTGCAATTCTCAATTTCATCGAGCTTTGAACACAAGTATAATTAATACACTTCAGACAACATCTTCATCAAGAGTCGCATTAGCTCTACATCATATAATCGTAAACAGGAATATGACAAACGAGCATCTCCAAGTTTCGTCAACCAGTAACTCTTGATATTCGAAGTTTAGACGAACTTCATCAAACACCATTCTTCAATGCGCGACGTTAAGCAGATAAAACCGTTTCAGTTAAGATGGAACAAAAGGGGACGCTGTAATCGAATCGTTTCTACGATTCGTCACTTGCTTTAGCCAAACAGGAACACTATTAAAACAGGATGCTTTCTTTAACCGTTTTGTGCGCATATTTCACCGAAATATACGACGAAACTTTTCAATTCAACATATACGACGAGTCAATCTAAGTTACGGGGTTGTGATGGATTAGTTGCGTTTGATTTGTTTCACCGTTACATAACATGAGTCGGGAAAGTCGTATGATGGCGTATGGACGAAGTTTATTAGGGGCAGAGAAAGTTTCTTTTATTATTAAGTTCTTTGGTGATCCATTTCTGAGAATGTGGGAAGGTTTTGAAATTGTATCAAATACACTCTCCGATAAAAACTTAGACGCGGTAAGATGTTTTACGGGTTTTAAGGGTTACAACATTTCTTTGCGAAACTAGCAAGATATCTAATTAAGGTTTTATTCGTAAAAGTAAAATAAACTTAAAAATATCTCCTCCAGTAATATATGAACTAAATAATAAATTATTACTCCGATGTTTAAACAATTTCTGCGACAAAAATTTAGACGCTCTGTTGCAAATGTAAAACAAAAATAAACAAACGAGTGATCAGTAATGCGTAGATCCTCAATTTTTCTTAATCACTCCCAATAGTCTGTTATTAATAGATTTACATGAATTTAACACATAATTTTGAGGGATATTCTGCCATTCAGTCACTATTGAAATTTTCAGTTCCTGTACCGTGAAATATTGACGGCCTCCGCCATAAACGCGACGTGCCAATTCACCCCACATGTTTTCAATAATGTTTAAGTCTGGTGACCGTGCCGGCCACTGTAAAGTTTTCATCTTTTTCTCTTTAAACCATTCAGTAATGGTGTTTGCTTTATGAATTGGCGCGTTATCTTGCTGAAAAACAAAATTGCGCCCGGCCCATTGGTTTCCAAAACGTAGAAGATTGTCACGCAATAAGTCTTTATACGTCACAGATGTCATTTTGTTTGTGCAAAACACTATCCCACTTTTATCGCGAAATCCAATCGCTGCCCATATCACCACAGATCCACCCCCTAATTGTCCGGTCATTTTCACTTTTGGTTCCTTTCTCAGATCATGATGATAATGCGAGTACCCATCCGGTCCGTCCAAATTAAAATGTTTCTCATCGGAAAATATAACGTTTTCCCATTGTTTCTTCCAGGATACGTGTTCTTCAGCAAATCTCAACCTCTCTTCTTTCTTTCTCAACCAAGCTTCGCACGTGCGTTTGTACCCCCGCCTGTTCTGCAATAACTCTCGCCGACGCAGAAGAATTGGATGCACACCGCAATATCGTGCGTTTATCCCGCATAGTATTGAGATGCATGTTAAGCTTTTCGAAAAAAAATTGCAAACAAAGGTCTGTATTCAGAGATCTCGTTAACAATAACGTGCTTCTAAAAGAATGGAATGGAACAGTTATTGAAAATATTACATAACTTTTACAGCAATTTGAAGATCTAAAAAATTCCTTTGTATTACTAAATATCTTTGTAAATTCTTGCAAATTTTTCAACCAAGGATAATGATCATATAACGTATGGTTCATGTTTCTTCGAGGATCGGCCTCCAACAACAATTCACCTTTTTCATGCCAAAACGGTGTACAATATGAAATACATGCTTGTGCAACATGTTTAGGGCTTGCTATTGCATTTTGTAAAATGTAGCAGATATCGGAGACATCTCTGTAGTTTGCAATGGATGCTATTTATGCCTGAAGGAACATTTTGAAAGATAAATTGCTTGCGTCACTTCTTTTATTCCGTAGATAAAACCTTTCCTAAGAAGATATTTCAATTTTGACAACAGGGCAAGCATGGCAAACAACAAAGATATTTATTAACTGGTAGAAATCATTATATTCATCATTAAACCTTTTACTCCTACTAGCAACTTCTTGTTGCATGACCTTTACACAAAACATTCAATAAACCATAGAATCTAAATGTATTTTAATTTTATGCCTTCGATGATGAAAATGCCGACGAAGGTAACCTAGCAGCGTAAGAATTCCTTAAAAAAGAAAACGAGGACGCGGTTATTTTGCCGCCGGATTTTGATTTGTGTCCTTCACTTTTTTTATTCAATTATTATATCCTCCCGAGGATAGTAAAAAATTTCATGATGTCATATCGGAATTGTGTTTCTTATGGTTCCCGCGAGATGATTGAGGGTATCTCGTTTCTTAGCTAGCTGTCAATGAAATGTTATATATACATATATATGTACAAGAGAAGAGAATTTAAAGCACCCACGATCACAATATGGTTTTCCATCGCCGTCGTTCTGTTGCCGTAAAATTTATATCTTCTTGGAGCGAAGTTTATCTGGACGAAAATTACTAGGGGTCGAGGGAGGAGATATCTGTTCACGGTGCTCAGTTCCCTGCTAGCATTTTAATTTTGTTGGAATAATGTTTATGATCTGTTAATAACAAAATGTTACTGCAAGTTTAGTGTTAGGCATGTTTTCATTGTAGTAAGTGTGGATATACACCGGCTGCAATTAAAAATGCTCCATCACTAAATTGTTGGAGTATTTCGTTAAAATTTTATAAATGTATTTCCGAAGGCAATCATATTGCATTGGTCTAGTTTGTTTTCCAGCATTTAGAAGAGCCAGATGCTGCGGACATGCTTTTGCAAGAATACCCAATAGTTGCGTAAAAGTGAGTAAAATGCGTACAGTATATTTCAAGCAACTGCGAGTGATACCTCGCAAACGAGAACGTACCCCTTCTAACACGGCCCGATTATTGGGGGCTGCATGAAGGCTGTGTTAGTTTCCAGAAAACCACGTCTTCAGGGTCGCCAGTCACAAATCTGCAGTCTACTTAGGAAAGCATTTTGGAGAAAATTTCTTCAAATACGGTTTATAAGAGTCAAAAATAAGGCTTTTGATCTCGAGATTTTAAGTAGACGCGTGTTTATCCCTGCAGCGGGATCAAATAGAAAGCATCATGGTTAAAATGGTGTGATACACAAAAGACGTTCTAGAATGAGAACAAACGCAATAAAAAAAAATTTTAAACGAACTGCAGGACAAGACATTTTAATGTATTTATTTGCGTTTTATTTTGTGTATTACATGAACATATTCAGTAGTACGAATGTTAATACAATATTTTATATTCTGAACATCTCCTACAGCTCGTATTCTTCCTGGAATTTCAAGAAAAAAAAAAAAACAGACAAGTTTACTTTATTCAAATTCCCGTGAACCATTCTCAAACTTCCTTCTTGGAAAACCATCCTTTTTATGAATATTTGCTCTTCACTCCGTTCCGGTTATTCCCCCGGATTTCGTTGCACAAGAGCACATACACGACGGATCTTTACGTTGTCTTTACAGGGATTTATGTGCTAGCCACTTAGCGAGAGCATCCTTTTCTTTCGGTTTAGTTTCGAGGGATTCGATGTTTTGGGCGGAGTTTCGCACGTTTACATGCGGTAGCAAGACGGATACAGATGGCGCTGATGGTGATGGTACCGGTGGGGAGTGGTGGAAGAAGGCACGGGGTATTTGCACAAACGTTTCGGTGAGCACATGATACCGCTTTTTCCGTGGCTAATCTCTGCCTTTGTTTGTCTTCCGTCCATACGCCTAACGGCATATTTCATTCAAAGATAAACGTAATGGTGGGATTTTTTCTTCCGCTTTGGCGGATGGATATTTCAAATATTCATTTAGGTTTTCATCACGCGTGTAGATATTGTTTTGAGAGAATTACCATTACGCGGAAGTTGAAATTAAATCGGACTTAATAAGAGGAGAGAATTTGAATTTTGTGGTGATTTTGATATTCTGATTCTTTCGCAGATTTGGAAGTATCAATTAGATAATCTTCCGGCAGTTTAATTGAGTAAATTGGAATAAACATCAGTGTTAAATGGAAAATACCTTATTAAGTTTTTGCGAAAACAATGAGTGAAGAAACAATTTTGGTACACATCGTTTCGTTGTTTTTCAGCATATTCACCATTAAGATTTACACACAGTATACTCTTGGTTTCCGGGTTTGAACCCGTCGATCGGGTTAGAACAATGAATGAACCAATGAACCGTTACGATTGGTACGAGGTTTAATCAACAAAATCCTCCGGAACAACATAAAAGCTATCTTCAAACCCAATTTTAAGCTCTCAGACTACTTTCCTATCAAAGACAACAGTCATCTGGAAGCCCCCGATGTCTACCAGATTTCATGTGGTCTTGGTAGTCATTGCAACATTCTTGGTGAACATTGCAAAAAGTTTTCTCAAAGGAGAAAATTAATTATAAAGAAGGCTAGTTAATTAAAGGGAAAGACAAATGTTAATCTATTTAACATGATCCATCTTGACATGGTAAGAGAGTATTTTTATTGATTTCTCTACAGTACTCTACATTAATCTAAATTATTTTGAAGCAAGGTATGATCAACGTAAATCACATTAAAAAAATATCGCATGTTGTCATTGCGAAGAATATTTTTAGAGCAATGAGCTAGTAATTATTATCCTAAAATTGCAGATGCCAATTTGGACCCAAAGATAATAAAATTAATCTTTGAGAGCAGCAGTAGGGCTGAAGTTTGTAAATAATAAAAGCGACCCTTTTCATTATCCCCAGATTATGTCCAATGTCACTTGCATCCCCTTTTAGGAGATTTTATTAATGTAAAATGTATCACCTAAATTACACATCCTTCGATTTCCCCCTTCGTGAGTTTTCCAAACAACCAACTATGTAAATACTAACAACCATTCATTTAGAAACACCTTTACCCTTACCGTCACATCGCTAGTTCCATAGGAATTCACAAGTCTATATGAAATGCGCATATTTTAACGAGAGTAGAGAAGCTTTTGCTCAAACTTCCTATGATCGTTTATTCCCTAAAGGGTGTTACAAGCTGGATTAGCTAAAGATAATCCGATAGTCGGACCCGTCATCTTCCACGCAAGCACGAGACGGTTAGCTTTTGTACGTATGCAAGTACCTTGAGTGAGACTCGTACTTTTGGGGAATCTCGTCATGAAATACTTAAAGGCTTACCTTGCCCGTAGCTCTTAAGCCATTACTGGCCCGTGCGAATTGGCGAATCTACTCGTCAGTTGTCGGGGTGTTACAAACGAAAAGGCCTTATTTCGAAGCCGTCTGGAACGTGGAGTCTAATTATTTGGGTAGACGTTTTCTATGTACGTGAAAGGAGTGATCTCTACTATAAAGGTAGCTGGGACCTACTACCAAGCTGTTTTGTACGCTTTATCCTCGGGCCAATTTTGTTCTTTTTCTCTTAAGGATGTTCGGTTTAGTTTGGGCCCCTATAACATAAAAGAAGCAAAAAGCAATTATATGAGAAAATAGAGTTTTATTGCCACTTACCGAATGACGACGGTTCCTAAAAGGAAAAGATGCCATGTAAATCTTTTCCAACTGAGAAACGTAAAATGAGATGATTGGAAGGATTTTCTTTTGTAAAATTAGAATTCAAAAAGGTTTCTAGTGGAATGCCATATTTTAACCATTCTCTTTTATTAATGTTTTTATAATAAAGCGAAGCATTCTGTTGGACTTACTATAAATACACTCAGTACGGCGTGTACGTAATTAAGTTTGACAACGTCTTTATTATTCTTTTCAAACTTAGCTCAAACCTATTCGAGATTATTTTTATTCAATAAAAAAAAAATAAAATAAAATAGTCAATGTGTGTAATCAAGTATGTATTTTATTGTTTAATAAATTAATTAAATTACAACGGATCATATTGTAAATACAGTATTAAGTACATATATTATCATCGTAAATGAAATCCTACATTATATATAAACTAATACATATAAATTAACAATTTATCAGATAAAATGTATTGCTTCCATAAAGTCGACGTTAAGGTAGCTACGTAGATCCCGGTATAAGAGAGGTAAAGGAAATAGCTCGAGGCGGAATCGGTCGATGTAGCATTATCATAAATAAGGGCCAAGTTATTTATTTCGTTACACATTTAGCTAAACGCCTCATACTTTCGCTGAAAAGTCGTAAAATTTAATTCAACTGAAAGGTGGGTTGAATCCAGCAGTTATTTTGAAGGTTTCAGATTTGTTTATAAAGAGAAAATGTAAATAATCAATAAACAAAATCGCCAAAACTTTGATTTGTTGTAGGACATAAATTGCTTTCCTTTCATTTCTAAATCTTTTCAATCATATTATCACTCCTAGCGGACGCCTATTGTACTAGAACAACCCCGATTACATCTACACACCCAGTACCATCTTTTAGGATTTCAGAGTTGCGGACAATAACCGTACTTACCTCTACTTTGAACCTTTCCCGTATATTTCATCTAAATCTATCCTTTACTACAGAAATATGTCCTCTATAGCCGATCTCTCTTCCCCTTGCTAGAGTAAATAAGGATATTGTTTAAAGGAGTACTCGATTGCTCACAACCCAGACGAAATTGCTTCTGGAAGGATGCATTTTACCGTGTTTACACGTCTAGGACCCTTCTAACGGTAGCCGGGTGCGAATAAATACATGAACTTCATGATGGGGATATTGCCGCTTCATGTAAGGATGCTACTTGAATTTAATGGTCCGTTTTCTTCTTGTCTTTCTTTTGGAGTGTAAATGGAGCTACGTATATTTTACGTCTATATTTTCTAGATTTTAGAATTGTTTTTAATTTCAAGGTGATTTAGGTGATAAGTTGTTTAATGGAATGAGAACCTTCAATGCAGGCGTCTTTGAATGATATGGAACGGTTTATTTTGGAACTATTTTGGACGAAAAGGTGTAAAGTACAGAAATTTTTAAGAATCATACAGCTGATTGCGGAATTGTTTTCGGAAAAAAAAAACAACTAGATTCTGTTCAAATGGAAAAAAAATTCTTTACCTATACAAGATGACAACATGATAACCGACGTCCTTGCTAGAACGGTAATTGAGCAGGCTTCAGAAGCTCTGGGGGGCACACCATTTAATGTTGGCAAAGTGCATGTTATTGAATGGACCTAAGGAGAAATCTTTCGAAGTTGGGAAAAATTCCATAGATTTATCTTACGCGAGAGTATTTATGTTGCCTACCCGAGGCAGGGTGTTTAAGTCTGTAGGACTTGACAAAATCCTTATCGGCTATGCTCGATTAAGGAAATACCTAATATCGAATGGGGATTGCTCAATAGAAGGAATACGAGATTATGTTTGTTTATTTTCTTTGTTTGGCGAGACTTTTGTAACATCTGAGAGTCTGAAAAAGACCTCACCGAGTGAATTTCAGGAATTCTCCAAAAGGATAGCTTTTCTCGGCGAACTTTAGAATTACATTGCTGGCGTACAATAGACCCTATTGGTTAATGTAGATGTTCGGATTAAACCATCCACGTGGTGCTCTTGTTACTAATGCAATGTAATATAATTAGTAACCTTTAAAAATCAAGAAAGAAGAAACAGAATTAATATGTAGCAAAAACATTGTAACTAATGTATAGCAGTAACATATTTTTTTATTTTCAGTTAACTTTATTCTATAAAAAATCCTGTTGTTATGTTTATATAATGAAATCGATTGAAGAAGATGGAACTGAAATTGTGAACTGTGCTCTCGCGCTCCGCCTTCACTGATGACATTGGTGCTGAGCTTTAGAAGATTTTAGGGAATGCCATTCGGTTGTGTTGAGCTAGATTTCGTTTTGAACTCTAACATAATGCCATTGACGTATTTATAAGGGAGTGGTAGGAAATGTAAATTGCAAAATCGTTTGTCGAAGAGCTTCAATCACAATATTTGATGATGTTAGCGAATTATTTTTGAGGGTGAATGATTTATCTTGATTCAATATTAAATTCTATGTAAAATTTGCAAAGCCAACTTAAATCAAGGAAATTAAGATATTGTTATTAAGATTGTTGCATAATACATTTTGCAAAGATTTGTTTAAAAATTCAAATTTCAGATCTTTTAGAAGAGAAGAATGATGATATTTAAATGTGGAACTGGAGTAACTTACCCCTTATCTATGTCAGGTTACAATACTTTTAGCTGTATTTTGCCGTATGCACTTCATGCTTAATAAGCATAAAAGTGGGTGACCTATCTTTTGTCTAGTTGAAAATCATATTCTTCAATTGTTCGTATTTACTGGGTTTGACTGAATATAACCCAGTAGAAGCGAAGAAATTGAATTTAAAGGTCTAAATGGTGCAAGTATGTATACCATAATCTCATTTTTAAGCGGGATGCTAGCGTTTGTATCTGATATCTTTTATTAATGGAAAAATATTGCTTCTAACTTGATTAAATTAATAATTTATCATTTCTTATGCTTCCACATTCCTTTTAAAAACGAAAAGCTGGTATATTCCTTGCGCGTTATAAGATTAACGTTTTCTGCATGCAAAATATTATCCGTACTGCATCCGAGTTAACAAAGCAAACCGCAAATAACTTTCTCTGCCATGTATGGCCATGCAACGGTGTAGAATCTAGTTCTTGCAGGAAACCGGGAGATATTTAATGCATATTCCGTGTCCTATAAAATATACACAAATTGTAGGAAATGTGCCACGTCCTATGTTCACGTTATCTTATCTTACATCTATAGTACCCGTTTCTTCCAAATAATTCATGTTACTTTATGTTGGGGAAGTTTCTATCAATAAATGTCTTAAAAATATCGTAAATCGGCATGCAACAGTCAATTTTTCAACATTTAGGAAAGGATCGAAGAATTATCGAATATGAACGTGTTTTGGGTTATAAAATTACCAACTTTTTCAGGATTTCAGTTGTAACTGTTAATGATTAGTGTACAAGAGTTCCACGTGGATATGTTTACATTGATAACCTTCATAATTTACAATTTTCACATGTTTCAATTTGATTATGATGTTATTGTAAATGATTATTAATGTATGTTTTAAATTTGTGGAATGTTTAGAAGAGTTTCAGATTTTCACGGTCTTCAATTATTGTCGTAGGAGTTGCAGGGTTTTGCAATGTCGTCGGTTGGTTTACTCAACCAAGACTGTATGATCTGCCAAAAATGCAGTCTGCTAAGATCTATTCTTAGATCCATAGGTGCGCTTCCATACTAACTAGTCAAACACCTCACTATAAACACGCGTAGATGGAATTACAAGCTACGTAATACTTTGTGGAAAAAATTAGAAATCTACAATTAACGGAAAATGACTTGTTGGTTAACTTTGAGGTGGTCTCATTGTTTACAGAGGTACCGCTGGCCAACACACTACAGCACATAACCGACCTTCATCCACGAGATATTACTTGTGCCTAATAACTAGCTACTTCGTTTGGAATGGACGGATCGCTTGCTAACGAAATGGACCATCTAAAGGAAGCTTTGCCAAAGAACGGTTATTCCGAAAGGAGCATCAAACAAGCTAAAAAGCCACCGAAAGCAGTACATTGAGCAGAAAATGAAGACCAGGCGGTGGGTACAGCGTGTATGTTCTACATTCACAATGTCAACGACAGAATAAGATCTATAACAAAACGGCACAACAAATCGATTTTTACGGGAATCAGGAAAATGTGTGACGTATTATGATAGGTATCCACTCTCTACGGTACATCATGTACCTGTGAAGAAGTCTACAATAGCACTAAATGATGGTTTATCGAGTTCAGGGAAAAGAACACGAGAGTGTTCGATTACGCCAACCGGAGAAACCTGCAATTGCTGAACATGGGCTCATAGAGCTATATTCAACGAAATAAAAATTCTTGCAAAAATCAAGAAACGTTGTATCCGCTTGAAGAGGGATGCACAAACGCAGAAATAGCATCAACAACCTCCCGGTAAACCGTGCAAAAAATGCTGCTATATAAGGTGAACCACCAATGCGTAATACTGTTCGGTATTCCTCAGGGTTCCCTTCTGGTATTAGCACTTTTTATTTTTTATACATATGACATCTCTCCTACCCCTAAAAGTCGAACTTTCGATCTCCGCTGATGATACCGCGATCAAAATGTCAAATAGAAACAAAAATATACTGATAAGACGACTACAACGAGCATTAGACGCGTTTGTAGAAGGACTATGTAAGTGGAGGTTTGAAGTTAACGAGAAGATCATAGGCGTGAGGTTCACTCAAAAAATTACCTTCCACCCTGAAGAACTTAAAATTAATACTGGCAGGATTCCATGAAGCCAATAAGTTAAATATTTGGAACTATCGTTTGATCAGCTCGTGACTTGGGAGCTCACTGGTGAAGGAAAAATATTATAAGGCAGGCTCGTGCATCAGTGTCCTCGATTTCCAGACAATGTTGTGATGTTTGGGGAGCTGACTTGGTCGACAGTCACAATAAGCCACTTACGTAAATTGGAAGCTATACAAATGACCAACTATGTAAGGATTTGGATTTTTGGTGGGCAGTTGAGGAGCTGCTGGAGCGTCCACCTTCCCCGACTGAAAGTAACTCACCTGGAATACATCTTACTAATTTAACAAATCTGGAATAACAGCCGTGTGGATTTAGTCATTTGTAACCGGTAAGTGGAGGGCGGGCTCAAGATTCTAAAAAGCGAGAAATATGTTGCCTATAAGTGATTAGGTGATTTTTGGAGAAGCTTATCACATTTTGAAATGCCAACTACAGCGATATGCGAAACGTTAGGTGCAAACCAATCAACGACACGAAGAAATCCAACAACTGCTACGACAACGGTAGATGACGGAATTGGTGCCGATCAAAAAATCATAAAACAAAAGAGTTTCTTTTATAGTATTCAAAGCGTTACCTTATTTTTTGAATTAATTGCCAACAAGATTTATTTTAAATGTTCCCAAATTGAAACTAAAAATACAAGTGTGGCTATTCGTCATTCTATTCTACGTTGCATTAGCATTAATAATTTTTAGTTAAGTGTAAGGACGTGGTACAAAATCCTACAATTCAATTCTTTCAAACTTCAAAAAGAGCTTTCACGCGTTACCTACTAAGCATGAAGTAAATATGGGCGAAATAATAGGAAATTATTACATGTATTTATTTTGCAGGAGGGAAAGGCATTGTTTCCTCTTCATCTACAATGATAATATACTATTATTTCTTTTATTTAACAGTTATTGAACTATTACATTAATCTTCATATGCCTCATATGGCTTATTTGGTAATAAATTAGTTAATCTTGCCTCTGTTTTCGACCTAATTTGTTTAAATTTGCTAGTTACATCAAATATATTGCTTTTATTGTGAAGTAGACAATCTACGAGGTTCCTCATAAAGGTGTTCCTTATAATAATAGAATAACCGCTTTTTTTTTCCTTGTTTATTCATCGAACAACCATCGTTAAAGCAAGTCTACTCAACAATTTCAAAAAGCATCCAACCTTCTTTAAAATTTACGAAACACCCTTATGCTACGCAGCTTGTACATTTTCCATATATTGAAATTATATGTTTTGCTTCATTTTCCGGTTGCTCTAATAAGCTTTCAGAACTTTCAAAAAGGAAATGCAGGCAACTTACAGACACGCCCTTTAGAAGCGAGTGGAGTGAACTGCTATTTAATGCATATTTAAACCTGTAATCGGTGGCATCTAATTAGGCAAATATACGCTAAAAGGTGAAGTCTAATTTGCTAATATGTAGTTTCTTCGAGTATCTTTACGGGGGTAAAGTATGTAAGTGGATGCTTTGGTAAACAAGAAATGCTCTTGCGGACTTACCGTGTTAGGTACCCTCATTATTAGTGTATCTGGATATATGCTAAATATTTTTCTCTGGATATATCAACTATGTATATCATATACTTTAATTAGAATTGTAAATTTTAGAATATGCGTAATTTCTTAACTGTTAAACCTTGTGTATTCATTTTTTTTTTCTTCGTATTTCCCTTTATTCATTTAGCGGTAATAGTAATATGTCCCTTTTTATCAATATTGTACATTTCTGCAATGATAATTGTGTTTTATCTTTTTAAAATTAATAATTATTTCTACTATCCATCTCTTATCTTTAGCTAAATATGTCTTGTACTTAAAGTTACTGCTAACTACCAACATGGGAAGAAATGATATCATTTGGTTTTGTCGGTTTAGATTACGTAAGTGATATTCGTGATAGGCGATGTGAACAATGCTTTAGATATAAGAATATTTCTTGTGAATTGAAAGAAAATTACTTGCTTGAAGTAGACTAAAATTACGTTCTGTATGTAAGGTTGATGGAGGTGGCAAAAGGTTAGGGTCATTATTGTAGTTACTAACTTGTAATCGTTCCGTGTTAAGATAATTCTATTAAATTTAATTAGATTTACGTGTATATATAAGCTGTTCAAGTTTTTTTTTTTTATTTTTACGATACAACAATTTCTTTGCAGAAGATCAAAGAAGAAGAAGTCAAAATTTGTTGCTGTGTGGACCTGTGATGTGTCAAGATTTTGAATTTATGTTTCAGATTTGGTGGAAGAAATTCCAGCAGATCGTAACCGTATTCAATCTCTTTCTCTGTTATTCATAGGATAGACCTTCTGCTGGCGATCCATACATTGTTGTAAAACGTGTTGCTTGTGAACTTGAGATCTTGAAAGAATTTTTGAAAATGAAGTTGTCGATTCTTGGAGCAACAACTGCACTACTTGTCCGGTCAAAAATATATCTATTGACATTTCTTCCAATTACACGTACAAATTTTAACCGACTTCTGTTGAAAATATCTACATTCGTGGAAAATGTCAAAAATTATAAAATGAGAAATACACTACCCGACAAAAACATAGACGCGGTATCGTTTTTATTTACGAAACAAAGTTTATAGACATTATATAAAATGTAAATGAGGGCTATTAATACTTGTTATGTAAATAGTCCATTTATAGATATTTCTGGGTATTTATTGCTTTATGAGGGGTAATTGAGATTTTCCCAGATCAAAATAGGAATTTTAAATGCGACAAAAATTTAGACCCTGTGCATTTATTACATTAATATAAGCAAAAATGTTTTAATTTGATACTTCTCTTTATATGCAGCGGTTGTGCTAGTAAAGTGTACACATTTCACCACGAGAAATTATATTTTATAAAGTGTTTGCAATATGGGTAGAAAAAAGCAATTATCCTCGATAGAAATGGGTAAAGTTCTAGCCTGGCACCAGGATGGTGTTAGTAAGAAGGAAATTGCTCGTCGGTTACGAAGAAGCGATCATTCCGTTAGAAATTTCCTAAAAGATGCGGAAAATTACGGCAAACCAAACGGCCAAGGGCGACCCAAAGCTGTAAGTGAGCAGGATAAACGCATGATATTGCGGTGTGCATCCAATTCTTCTGCGTCTGCTAGAGTTATTGCAGAACAGGCGGGGGTACAAACGCACGTGCGTATTGTTCAAAGAATTTTAAAGGCGTCACCGGTAATATCACGGAAGAAAATGTTGAGAAAACCGCCACTTTCGGCGAAACAGAAAGAAGCGAGGTTGAGATTTGCGGAAGAACACGTATCCTGGAAGAAACAATGGGAAAAAGTTATATTTTCCGATGAGAAACATTTTAATTTGGACGGACCAGATGGGTACTCGCATTATTATCATGATCTGGGAAAGGAACCGAAAGTGAAAATGACCAGACAATTAGGGGGTGGATCTGTGATGATATGGGCAGCGATTGGATTTCGCGATAAAAGTGGGATAGTGTTTTGCACAAACAAAATGACATCTGTGACGTATAAAGACTTATTACGTGACAATCTTCTACGTTTTGGAAACTTATGGGCCGGGTGCAATTTTGTTTTTCAGCAAGATAACGCGCCAATTCATAAAGCAAAAACCATTACTGAATGGTTTAAAGGGAAAAAGATTAAAACTTTACAGTGGCCGGCACGGTCGCCAGACTTAAACATCATTGAAAACATGTGGGGTGAATTGGCACGTCGCGTTTATGGCGGAGGCCGTCAATATTTCACGGTACAGGAACTGAAAACTTCAATAGTGACTGAATGGCAGAATATCCCTCAAAATTATGTGTTAAATTTATATAAATCTGTTAATAACAGACTATTGGATTGATTAAGAACAATGGAGGATCTACGCATTACTGATCACTCATTTCTTGATTTTTGTTTTACATATGCAGCAGAGCGTCTAAATGTTTGTCGCAGAAATTGTTTAAACATTGGTGTAATAATTTATTATTTAGTTCATATATTACTGGAGGAGATATTTTTAAGTTTATTTTACTTTTATGAATAAAAACTTAATTAGATATCATGCTAGTTTCGCAAAGAAATGTTGTAACCCTTAAAACCCTTAAAACATCTTACCGCGTCTAAGTTTTTGTCGGGGAGTGTATGTGCAATCTTAAAGGATAACTTATGCCTTTAATGTAACAATTCATTGGACAACTGATTTTCACGTATTTTTCCATTAAAGTAGTGCGTAATTTTGTGTTCGTGTGATATATTTAAAATCAGTAACTACGAATATGGTTTTCATTTACTTTAAGCTTGTAAATTCAAAAACGTTCAAGGTAAGGTGTTTGTATTATCATTTCTATTACATATATATAAGTATGTAATACGCGACAAGAGGAAGACTATAGAAAAATGATTTTTAGAATATATATATAGTAAATATATCATTATCATTGACGTAATCGTTAACATTACTATCGTATTTTCTGTTAGAGGAGGAATTTACTTTTTTTTTTTTCAATCTTTACTATTTTTTTGTTTACGGTTGCGTTGTTACGATATAGATGTGCTCTTTGGTGCGATGGTGTAAGTGATCGGAATGATGCTGATACGGATCCTGGTTGATGACGTGGCATTTTCTCTCGAATCGTTTCAGTGGCCCAACACCGTCAGCGCCAGTACCAAGGCGGTCATCGCACAGGCGAGCCCCATGTACCGTCGGATGTCTTGCGTGACCGGAGAAGAATTGCAGCCGTGTTCGTTGCAACATAACGTCCTCGAACCCCACGTTTCTGGAACAAGGTAGATATAGGATCGTTAGTTCTTTTGGGAATCGTTAGACGTGATTACAAGAAAGACGTAATGGAGCGAATACACCGCATCTGGCGGAAATTACCTTTACCTTTCGTCGCGTGTAGGGGTATGAAAATAAAAACAATAACATCTATAATAAGAAGTTGAAGATCTGATGTATTTCTCGCGTGCAATGGATTAAATTATTATTAACAATGTTAAAAACATATCAAAGAAGTGCCTGAAAACAATAACCAAAGGTGATCGGCAGAGAAAGCACTAGCCAAACGGATATGTTTCTGCTTAGTCGGCGTCAGCAGTATTGCTCTGAGTGCCGAAATAACAAAGCGGATGTGACTCTATATAAACATTATTTTGAGCATCCTTCCTTTATGATAATTAACATTTCTTTGTTTTTATAACATCAAATTTTCATGGTAGCTCCTTTCGGGTACTGTCGTCTCTCATTCGTTTGAATCATTGCATTAAGATAACTAATTTAACCAAATAAAAATTTATTTTTATAAAATTTAATTTCATTTCGAAGTAATTTTTCGCTCAGGAACAAAATGATATACAATATACAAAAAAAATCTCGCTTAATGTTAACGTCCTTTTAGTCCATTCAGAAAGTGATCAATCGTGTAGAGACTTTCTCACATTTCCAGGCAAATCTTTCAAAGAAGTTTTTACATTACCGCTTATCGCTTTTAGATGAACTTTGGCTGTATGTATCTTAGTTTCTCTCCATCAGCGTCTAGCGAATCTCTCGCAGGAGAGATCCGCGAATTCTGAAAAGAACTACCAACCAGCACCGTATCCGGGAGAAGTCATCATCGAAGACGTCAGGAATTGAAGTTCCGCTCGTGTCTATATCCACGGATAAAAGCAATGAAAATCTCCGCCGCGAAAACCATTAACCGAAAGGACATCAATTTATCAAAACGTCGCGCAGATAACGGGTCTCGGCAGCTAGAACATACGCCCTCGAGAGGGGCGAGCAGTAGCTTTCGCGAAAGTGATTGATACAAGTTTTTCTTAGCTTTAGCAGCGAAGTGTCTGCTTTCGCTTATGTCTGTTTGAAAAGAAGGAATACTCCTGCTGACAGTTATGAAGTAGTCTCCGTTCAAGTGTATCGCAAAGTAAAACGTAAATCTAATAGATATTTCTGTTTCTATTCGACAGACTACATTAAGTAAATAAGTAAAACCTTTATACAGATTGAGAGGTCGCACCTATCTTGATTTGATATATTTAGAGCGGAAAAGGGGATGAGGATAGGACCTAGAATACCTGCATCTGACTGGCAGAGTGGGGATTAGTTAACTATGCTTCAGACTTTACGGCGAAAGTGAACGTTAATAATTGATTAAATAATTGGGAATGTTTTGTAGTATTTAATTATAAATACACATTGTGAAGATAATCACTAGAGATGGCAAAGGCTGGTGAAATTATTATTTTTTTGCAGCGACTAGACAGACTCATGTTTTGTCGACTCTCGGCGAAACCAGTAGGCAACACGAATCCTTTCTTATGAGACCAATAGACACGAGTCTGTCTAGTCGCTGCAAAAAAGTAATCATTTCAGCTGCATTGGTCGTCTCTAATAATCACCAAATGCATTTATTTTCTGTCCTCTAAAACTCAAAAGATTTATGAGAATTGCGGTACTATTACTTGCGCAATCAAAAAGCTGAAGAGAAAATCCATCGTTTTGTTTAAAATAACAAGTAGAGACCTACATTCGATGATCTGGAAGAACAGAATTTACTTTACTTTGAAAATCATGAAGAACTGTTGCTATTTAAGGATGGTTTCTTTTACTTAAATAAACGCGTACTTTAAAAAATCTTCAAGATTTAAACTTAAACATTCTTATTAGGGTGAAACCACTTTGTTTATTTTGCTAATTGTATGTTTACAACGAAACGTCTACGAAGTTATAAGTCATCAGCGCCGCCCCCATATCTCTTCTTGACATTTCACAATGTCCGTTTTTGTCAAGTTTTGCATGAGACGATTCAACGGGTAAAAATTTTCCACCAAGAAAAAATTATAATTCTTTAGTTTATTCATAGTTACAATATTAAAACTTAAAAAATTGTGTTCCCAAAATATCGTGCTGACTAAGAAGTCACAAGTTATCTAATTTTTTTTTTACCTCAAACATTTGGCAACTTTAATTTACCATTTTATTCTTGTGCTGTGCAATTTCAAGGAATACGATACGTGGCATTAAAGAGCAACAATGCGCGCCAAAATACTTTTTGATGGCGAAGTAAACGTAAAACGGCTTGCCAGCACAGATGTCACGTCAATTGCTCTTTCGGCTGCTTAACTTTATACCACTTTCGAGATTCGCGAACCAAACATCCGGTTTTATAAAATTAGGTCATACGAAATGAAATTATTACATTATAGAAAATCACGGTAGAAATGGAAAAAAACAATTGCTATTTTAATTGTTAACAAACTACGTCGAAGTATTTTTTTTTTTTGATTATTTAGTTATAATCGATGTGCGGGCTTTACACCGAAGTATTTGACATCTGGGTCTTCAAAGCAATCCTGACCTTTTCCATAATGTTTCGTTTACCGATAAAGGCCATTTCAAGGAGTCTTCAATCACTACAACCTTCATTATTTTGCATCCTCCCTATTTTACGTTGGAGGAATCAGCAAAGACGTTGGACTGTGAATGTTTCGATAGGTACTTTGAGAAAAAGGATCAGTGGTCCATATTGTTTTTCCAAGAATACTGGATGGTGGAAATTAAAGTAATTTTTGCGAGAACATTTTGCCAGATCTACTAGGGGATATTCCTTTACAGCAACGTGCAACAATGTTTTTTCAACACGGGAAAGCCCGTCCGCATGCTATATTGTAAGCGCGATAAAATTTTAAATTGACGTTTTCCTAATAAATGGGTTGGTCGGGATGGACCAGAGGACTTAACTCCAGTAGATATTGGGCTGGGGGAAACACAAAAGAAAATATTTATTGTACTGTGTCTGCCGGGGTGGGCCCGGATCGAAGTTACATATTCTAAAATTGTTTGTTTTTACGATTGTATACATTAGTTTTACATATTTTCGCTTAGTTTGTTAGTTTAGTTTTACTGCTGATGGTGATTGAAACACGCGTCCATTGCGAGTGAAGTGTTGTGGAAGTAGGGCTTTTAGTCAAATATTCCAGTGTTGCAGAGTCCGAGTACTTGTTTAAAAGAAGTAGAAGGAAAACGTAATTTTAAAATGTAATTCCAGGTAGAGCATTAATTTATCTCCATTTTTAATTTTTTTTATTTGCTGATTTGGTATCATAAATTCGAAACAATAACAATAAATTTATAACAACATACCGTTTAAAATTTTGATTAAACCTTTTTAGCTATACACCTACACGATTTATTGACGCTAGTTCTTCCGCGCGATATCTTAACTCTCCAAAAGTTTTTCGTAACAAAAATGATCTATAACGTAATAATATAAAAGAATTTCAAAACAGATGGCTTTAATTTCGATCCAGGCTATAAACCTCCTCGTCCGGAATTAATTCCGATTTCACTCCGGGCTACAATACACTCAAGTGAGCCGCTAAATATACTTCCTTTTAAAATCGCTACGCTCCTATATAAATCAGAAGAGCGCTTTCCTTGTAACGCGTTCAACTTCTGGTGCGGACAAATCCATTATGTAATGCCGTTTTTCCCGCAAAACGCTTGAAACACCGGCGGGCGAGAAAAATTTTAATTGGAGGAATAAATCTTAACCGGTTGGAGGTTGGGTTAGGTTTTGTAACGAAGTAATCTTACAGACTTTTATTTCGATCGTTGTATCTAGGTATGTTGTAGATGGGTTAATTAATCTCTGCGAGACAGAATAAAAATACCAATAAATTCCAGGACACATTTATTTTTTATTAATTAAAATATCTCAGAGTCAAATAAAGAAATGTCTCTCTGCAACAGGTTGAAATAAACAAATGCGTCGGAGATATATTTTAGTGGGATATTGAGATGATTTCTTTTCTTACACCTAAATTTATTATTTTTTATTATTCAATAATTATCAAAATGTTATTTAATGTTTGGACAATTTTTTTTGTGTCGGGATCAAAGCCTATTCGCCTTAAAAAAATACCCGAAATAAAAAACATAAAAAACTAAAAGTCAGTAAAAAATACAAATTGCAGTTATTGAGCTTCAGTGAAAGCAATTTCAGATGCCGAGACCTATTAAAATGACAAGAAAACGGCTATCGGAGACGAGGGTAACCCACACCAAAATGGATGGAAAGACTGATTTAGCTCCTCATACTGAAGCCTAATCAGTGACTAACGTTAATTGATTTAGCAGCTTTGAAACGGCGAATTATTCCATAAAAAGTGTTATTATTTACCCTCATGTTCCACCCAGACTATAAACAAACCTGAAACTTGAAGAATAATTGAAAAAGCCAGCATCGAAAAATAAACCGCTTTACATGTCCTAGCTTTTACAACTGTAAATAATACTATCTAATTCTCGCATCCCTTATCCACATCCTACATACTTTAAACGTTTGAAATCGTATTCCCCTGGTACCTGATAGGTTTGCACAATTGATTGGCTGTCTTTTATTTTCGCCATCGCTAAAGCTATCGCTTTTCCATTATCTAGCATCTGGAGGACATAAATCACGGACACGACATAATTGCCCCACTTTTCCTACCATACGGGTAGTATTACGGACTTCGTTACACCGAAAAAAAAAGGTTCGACAAAAGCGTCATATGATCTTTCGGCAGATACCGTGTTTTGGGTGGATACCGCGGGAGAATGCTGAGAATTTACATATAATGGGTATTTCGCATTATTTATGATCATTAATTAGAAAGGAAGACGACAATTGAAGACTACCAAATTGGAAATTTAATGTAATCTTTATCTATGAAGAGCATCTCGTGACGTAATCTTGTGGAAAATTTAGAAAATATAGAAGATCCTATGACAAATTAAAACATCGAATGTAGTTATTAGCACCATATATAATGCGTTCAGCAACTACACTACCCGACAAAAATATAGACGCGGTATCGTTTCTATTTACGAAACAAACTTTATAGACATTACATAATATGTAAATGAGGGTTACTAATACTTGTTATGTAAATAGTCCATTTATAGATATTTCTGGGTATTTATTGCTTTATGAGGAGTAGTTGAGATTTTCCCAATTTCCAAAACAGGAATTTTAAATGCGACAAAAATTTAGACCCTGTGCATTTATTACATTCATATAAGCAAAAATGTTTTAATTTGATACTTCTCTTTATATGCAGCGGTTGTGCTGGTAAAGTGTACACATTTCACCACGAGAAATTATATTTTATAAAGTGTTTGCAATATGGGTAGAAAAAAACAATCATCCTTGATAGAAAGGGGTATAGTTCTAGCCTGGCACCAGGATGGTGTTAGTAAGAAGGAAATTGCTCGTCGGTTACAAAGAAGCGATCATTCCGTTAGAAATTTCCTAAAAGATCCGGAAAATTACGACAAACCAAAAGGCCAGGGGCGAAAGCTGTAAGTGAGCGGGATAAACGCATGATATTGCTGTGTGCATCCAATTCTTCTGCGTCGGCGAGAGTTATTGCAGAACAGGCAGCGATACAAACGCATGTGCGTAATGTTCAAAGGATTTTAAAGGCGTCACCGGTAATATCACGGAAGAAAATGTCGAGAAAACCGCCACTTTCGGCGAAACACAAAGAAGCGAGGTTGAGATTTGCTGAAGAACACGTATCCTGGAAGAAACAATGGGAAAAAGTTATATTTTCCGATGAGAAACGTTTTAATTTGAACGGACTGGATGGGTACTCGCATTATTATCATGATCTGAGAAAGGAACCAAAAGTGAAAAGGACCAGACTATTAGGGGGTGGATCTGTGATGATCCAGCGGATCTGATGATGGGCAGCGGTTGGATTCCGCGATAAAAGTGAGATAGTGTTTTGCACGAACGAAATGACATCTGTGACGTATAACGACTTATTGCGTGACAATCTTCTACGTTTTGGAAACCAATGGGCCGGGCGCAATTTTGTTTTTCAGCAAGATAACGCGCCAATTCATAAAGCAAAAACCATTACTGAATGGTTTAAAGAGAAAAAGATTAAAACTTTACAGTGGCCGGCACGGTCGCCAGACTTAAACATTATTGAAAACATGTGGGGTGAATTGGCACGTCGCGTTTATGGCGCAGGCCGTCAATATTTCACGGTACAGGAACTGAAAACTTCAATAGTGAGTAAATGGCAGAATATCCCTCAAAATTATGCGTTAAATTTATATAAAGCTATTAATAACAGACTATTGGAAGTGATTAAGAACAATGGAGGGTCTACGCATTACTGATCACTCATTTGTTGATTTTTGTTTTACATTTGCAACAGAGCGTCTACATTTTTGTCGTAGAAATTGTTTAAACATCGGAGTAATAATTTATTATTTAGTCCATATATTACTGGAGGAGATATTTTTAAGTTTATTTTACTTTTATCAATAAAAATTTAATTAGATATCTTGCTAGTTTCGCAAAGAAATGTTGTAACCCTTAAAACCCGTAAAACATTTTACCGCGTCATGGAGTGCATGTTTACTCGTTTAACCCCAACTGTTTCCAACCTCAGATTTCCTTCTCTGTATCGTGAGAATGTTAGGAGATAAATCTATTTCCCTACAGCGATGATCTTACGGGAATGGTTAAATAACTTGTCTTCTGTCCATTTTCTTCATATCCTAAATCTTTAATCAGTTTTGGGAGGTTGGCTTCTAAAAAAGATTTAACGTGGTACCATTTGCTTCCCAAATTTATTTTATTATTTAGTTAGAGATTTTGATAGTTCGAATTATTGACTAAATAGATAAGCCTTATCGCATTTTTGGCCACACCATGCTTGTATCTATTCCATTAAATATTTGGCACAGGTTGTACAACATCAACATCGTTGAATAGAAATTTCCCAAATACAAAGAGGCATTAGCGAAGGGTATAATATGTGTTTGGTAGCTGAACACGATAAAACCTATATGCCAGTTTACAACAAAGATCAAATCATCTACCTTTGATTTCCGCAAAAGCGCCTATATCAGTTTGTTTAAATGTGCAATCTTTAAATTTTTCGATTAATAATTCCTTTTCTATAGATAATAATCCTAAATCCGACAATTAGTTTGTTCATCACAGAATTTCTTATGTTAATGTGAGAGATTAATGCACGTAAGCGTGCTTATAATTTGCGGAGCCAGTTAACGGCGATATTTTTTGATAGTTATGTCGTACTCCGTTACTTCCGAGAAAAACCCTAGCTATTAATTTCATTTCATTTAGAGCCTCGTAATAAATCTATATCTGCACCCTGTAGGCATATTTATCCACAATTAGCCATTCCATTTCCAAGCTAGTGAAATTAAACATTTCACACCAGAATTTCGTCACTATACCCACGATTCTTTCTGGCGGCTGCAATTACTTTTAGCAGAGCTTTAGATGTTAACACGCAAAAACCTCGATGCCATTTCACGCTTTAAACTAAGTTCATCTTGTACTGTAATTAATTTTCCACGGCAACCGCGATTAGATGCACCCAAGTAAATGATTTCCCAATAGCAAGCGTCGCAGAGTGTGAATTACGTACGCTACAAAACAGCACGGTGCACGTCCATTGCGCTCACTAAACAAACACAACGTTAATATATTAGGTCCATGTTTAATGAGAGCAACCTTAACATGCCACACCGCCTCACAACCGCCGGAGAGACAGTCCATGTTAGGGTGGTTTGGACAAAACAAGTGATATCGCGATCAGTATTGGGGGAGGCAAGCGGGAGGACAATGGAGACTAATGATCATGGGCCTCGTAAAATTACGCGGTCGGGTGAAATTGCTGTGAGGTGAAATGGTAGGAACATACGTTAAATCATAGAGATAATGATATTAAAAACGATAATGGGTGGATAACGGTGATAACTGTGACAGGAGGGTGTAATATATATTTTTATTTTCCAAATTAAAAAGTTCATGTAAAATATAAAAGTTGTAAGGAAATAAAGAATAAATATATCGAAGGTGCAGAGAATTTTTTGGCCGAAACGCATATTAGGAAGTACTTTCCCAAACATACGAAATGTATGTGTCTAATCAAATTAAAAAAATTTCTGGAAAAATTGCAGCAATGTCTGGTTAAACTGAAACACTCATTTCAATCGGTATTCACAGAATTAATGTATTTACTGCTTTTCCAGTAGCAGAAGTGGCGGTTAGTAGTGATGTAAATGAAAAAGAAATAAAGGAAAGGGCTTTAATTCCCTCGTGTAGTTCCGTGGCATATCGTGTATATTGTCCTTGACAATAAAATATACGAGGAAATCGAAGCCTTGTTCTTTGCCTCCTATTTGCGTCAGCACCAGCCGCCTCTGGATAGTAGGAACAGCTCTAAACGTGAACTTTTCTATACCCTTGCGTAATTTAAACACTGTTTCTCTATGCAGATTTCACGAACTTTCAAACAATTTGCAATGTGGTGACCAGCAGAGTACAAGCATGTCCAAAGAATGATGAATCTGCCGCTGTTAGATTTGACAAGATCTTTCTTAGTGTAGAAGTTACTTTAAAACATCACCAAATTTACTCATTTCAACTTTTTATAAATTTTTTATAAAAAAAATTGATAAATTTTATAAATTTGCAACTCCCTCTATATGTTAACCAAAAAGTATGGCGAAGAAATCATGGCAAAAAAAGATTTTTTTGGCATGAACGTATGTTCAGTATAAAATTTTATAAATATCGCACAATATGGCTTTTCATCTTTAGAGTAAAAAAGTTTTTAATTAACCTTCAGCTACTTTTTTTACACCACCAGAATAATATTGTTTCGCTATGGCTTCTTGATGATCTCGCTTAAGATTAAATTTTTAATACCAAACACTCACATTTTGCCTGCCAGTTTGCCAAATTACATTACCGCTTATTGCCTGATAAAAATTCAATCTAGGAGCGTTTCGTAGAGTCTTGTCGTAAACGACAGCAAGTGCTTCATGCGGTGCATTGCTCCTTAACGACATGGCGATTTGATTTTATGGCATGTTTGTTGCCGTAAGAAAAAAACTCTATAAAAGTCAGAACTCTGCCATTTCAATAATGGGAATTATCGATTCCTTCAAACATGTGGGGGTGGAAAAATATAAACTTAATTTTATTAGAAATAAATTACGAGGTGGTTTTCTAGCTTCTGTTATCTTTGGACAATAACTTTAATTGATCGGGCATGTAGTCTGGCTATCAATTTTCAAGCAGAAATCGTATCAGACGCAGGTAGATACAAATTTTCTCTGTTATCCAGGCTGCGCTGGGAGCTTTGTAGCTAATTGCAGAAGCAATCTTAATAAGTTGAGTGCTTCTTTGCTTTAATGCTTACTTCCAGGCTGCGAAGGTAACGAGGTGGCTGAGATTCTTGCTAGTAGGAATTGAGCACACTCCTCTAGGTGCTGAACTTCTAGTTGACATGTCTTTTAACGCTGTCAAGATGTTATCTACCGGGCTGAACAAGAAGCCCTTCAAACCCGGAATGACTCTATCTTCAGCGGAGGCAACCATATAGTTCAGCTAAAGCAGAGCCAGGAAGCTTATAGAACATATCTGTCAGGGTTCTAATCGTAATTCTTATTAACCGCACCCTATTTTCACAGGCTGGGGTTAGCTCAAAAATGAGAGTGGCGTACAGTACTTGAAATAGGAGGAATAAGTTTTGCTAGTGTTCTGTCGTTTACAGAATCACATTTTTTGCATAGTGAACCTCTGAAATTTGCCAAATGGATAGGTCTACTCGGTAAACCCTAGAATTGCATTACCAACCTTGTCGATTTTAGGCGTTACCAAGGTAAATGTAATCTTTGGACAAGATGTATCTTATAATATATTCCAATATCGTATCGATATCACCAATAAGTCATAGAAAGTTGTACTATTAAATCCTGATTCGAATTCTAACAAATTCTAGATCATACTCATAACCAACAAAAGAATAAAATTGTCATGTTCAAAAGTTAACGTTTTCCTTGGACGTCTCTCCCTAGGCCATTTATACGTTTCGTAAAGCTTTCTGGACGCCTTGCGAATACGCAAAAGCACGATTGGCACATTTCTGCTGGCGTGCTATTTGAAATTCCACTCACCATCGAAGATGAACTTATCTCTTCACGGCCACGGACTCTTTTCCTACTGTCCAATTTCGGTCACCGGGCTATTTTAGATAAAACTTCAATGCATCGACCTGAATAACGTGAGAATATCGGAAACAGATCTGAGCTATGGACGCTTGCATGGATGCGGGAAAGGAACGACAAGTGAACAGAAAGCGTCTGCTTTGATAAACTCGAAATAGAAGAGTGAAATGTCAGTGGCAAAAAAATAGCTGTTTCTGTAACTTTTTCATGTTTTTTACCAACCGACCGAACTTCTCTGAACGGCAGTGTACATAGATTTGGGGGTACTGATTTTTATCTAAAAATATTGGCGCCCATCTGTTAGAAACTACCTCCTCGCACATTTTTATTAGAAAATCTAAAAATTAACTTAAAAAAAAGAACTCAAAATCAAAATAGCCGCAAAATTTTAAAGACCTACGTAGAATAAACACTACCTAATTGATTATTTCTCCAAATACAAACATTCCTCACGAGAATTCCTAACAATTCATATAAGTTCGCGAAACCTAAGAATTTGAATAAATCGAACAAATATATTCCTTCGCCGACGTCACTTTCATTGATCTTGACCCATATTTCAATCAAACCGGAGAGTAGATTTTCCATTTTCGTAAAAACGGGGCTGTTACCCAGTTCATCTATTCAAACGAAGGTCAGGCGAATGGGAAATCTAATATTGCTTGGGCCTACGTCAATACCAATTTATGTGCCTTTCGTTCCATTCGTAAAATTTGCAATTTTCTGATGTATTCAATCGCTTCAATAGCAAGTGATGTATAAATTTGATATTAACATGTATTATATTTCCAATTCAATATGATAAAAATAAGAACGATGTCGCCAATCTAAGTAAACCTAATATACGAGGTTTGTTTTTGATATAAAAATGAACGTTTTTGCCCACAGAACCTTCGATGCGTTGGCGGATTTTATTTAAATAAGAAATATTGAACTGATATAAGGTGGCAAACGCAAGTTTAAGAGGTGTTCGAGATATGGTACTATTCAAGCAATTATTAATTACTTAATTCGGATGTTCTATCTACCTTCCGGTATAAGGCTGTGTACTTGAATTTAAGCTCCTTCATATATCCTTCCAATAGCTTTTATCGTGCATCATTCCACCTTATGGCTGCGTTTTATCACTTTTTTTTATCTCCTCCCGCCACGCTCTTCTCGGTCTTCCCTGTCCTCTTCTTCCTACTTCTCTGGCTTCGTATACCTTTTTGAGCATTTTTGATTTTGTTGTTTTCCTTTCATTTTCCATAGAAACCTCATATCTGTGATTCTGAATCATTTAATCTGTTCTTCCGTATACGAGAATGGACTTCATTATTTCTTGCACCACTTGTACTTTCTTTTGAAATTTCTTATTTTTATAGTGGTTACTGGGGTAACGGGGAGGAATTCAAATTGAATGTTTTGTGCTCTATAGAGGAAAGTCCTCTCACGCCATTAAGCACGATAGCACAATTTAATAATTCCAGATCGTTGGTACTTAAAATGTTGAAAATGAACAAACACAAATCTTAGAAGCCTTCTGGTCACCACCATTCTTTTCAAGAAAACAAAGTAAGACGAACAGATTTCTATCAAATAGTTTTTGGTTCGTTAAATGACAATGAAATCATGATAAACAAAATATATTTTACAGTCAACTCTCAAATTAATCGGTAAGTAAGCAGAACACATCAGAAAATGCCTAGAAACAATAACAAAAAAATATAATGCTAAGATAGCTTAGTTTCCTCATGGTATTAATGGAATAATTCACGGCAAACGCAACAAAAGGGGAGAAAAAAATTACACTATCACACGGACACGTTTCTGCCTACCCGGCGTCATCAGCGTGGTTTCGAGAGTATTTTTCATATCTCTACCTTCCATCGCTGTTGCCTCACAGTTCACATGTGCGGGTTCCCAAAGCGCTACCAGCGTCGCCATCTCGTGTTTAGCAGTCAGAGAACTGCTCGAGGGATGGTTTGGGGAACAGTACCCAGCTTATGTCGCTGCTTCCTGAACGGCAGGCATGCGTTTCTTTGGCACTAGCGGGCGCCAAGAAATGTGGAATTTGTCGTTTTGGAAGTTGTGGCATTAACTGTGAGGCAACAGCGATAGAAGGTAGAGATAAGAAATTACTCTCGAAACCACGCTGATGACGCCGGGTAGGCAGAAACATGTCCGTGTGTTAGTGTAATCTTTTCTCTCCTTTTGTTGCGTTTGCCGTGAATTATTCCATCAATACCATGAGGAAGCTAAGCTATCTCAGCATTATATTTTTTGGTTAATCGGTAAGTGTTTGTTCAATGTTCTTTTTTTGTTTTCTGGTAAAATTATGAATGAATGGAACTTCATTTCATTTCACTACAGCAATGACTACTTCCGTAAATGCTAACTTTCCTGGTTACCGAATTCGGAGATTTGGTCTAATAACTTGGCTAGCTCGGCCATCGGATTTATCTCCGAATAACGTCTTTCCCTGAAGTTATCTTAAATTAAAGATGTACAATATTGGACACTGATGATTTAAAAAGTCTACGAAGACGCATCAAACCAAATTATCTCGAAAATTTCCCACAATCACCTCGTAAATCGTAGAGTAAGCTCTATTTGTTCAATTTTGTACTTCCATTTCGATTCCCTCTTCAACATTTTCATTAATACGTGATAAATTATTAAAGTCTCTTTGGGACCCATTAAAATTAAAGTACTTGTGGTTTATTTTCTGTAATAATCCCAGTAGCTATTGGCCAGCCCAAACGCCTAAATGTTTGAGAAAAAAATGCACCGCATATGTACGGTATTTCAAAGCGACCCTTCCTAAATTAAACTCGATCCCAGCATTAATTTCATTAAATGAAGACGATAACCAGTTACATCTGTATTAATCAAAATATCAAGCTTCTCCATTATGGTCCGTTCTAGTGACCTCACGTTTCGCCAAATTCGGTAGAAGCCATTCATTAATCAGACGTTTAAATGGAAGATATACACGGACACTGTTTCCTCCACGTGCCGTAACAATATTAGCTAGCCCGGAAATGTATTTGCCTTAACTTTATTATGAAAACATAGTGACCGATATGAACGGATATAACTACAATATAGTTGAGCGAGCTGCGGTTAGGTTTACATGGATCCTATACTAAGTATATAATGGATCCAGCCTAATCGAAATGTTTTTAAAATATTAATTTCTAAGGTAGTTATAACTTCTGTTGGATATGAAGTTTATAATGACTTCCTAATTGAAGATTTGGGAATTTCCGACAGATTTTCGAAATTATAACTTTGGAAGAGCATTAAAGCATGGCTGGTGATTCTGTTTATAGAAAATTGGTCAGCATATTGCTTTGGCCAAACCTATACAAAGATGGCTAATGTTACGTAGCCATACAATTTTCCAATAAATTAATATCAACGAAGCTTTGTTGTACATTCATAGAATTTCACATTTGAAAAAGGCTCACAGAACCGTATACAACACTGAAAACTACCATAAAAAACAACTTCATTATATACAAAGAGTTCTCGTTTATAGACTTCTCGCATACTCAATTAGAACCATTACTCGGTGAAAGCTTACGCGCCATTAATGTTTTCCCTTGGCTTTACACATTTTGCACGTCTCCATTAGAACGTACAACATTCGTTTTTGCTTCAAAGAAATAATAAACTCTTATGCATTAAATACCATTAATGAAGGTCGAAGAATGCCTCTAAGCCTGTAATTCGGTGTAATTTTAAAGGAAACCGCGCGATATGGGTAATGACAAGAACACCTTAAAAGGGGACGTCCTCTTAATTAAACGGCGGTTCGCGAACTTGCCTGGACAGTTTTAAATGAAATAGCAATGTAAACAACAATAGAAGATTGTAGAAGCAAAATGCAATTTGTGTGGAGCCTTTGGAACGTTTTCAGTACAACTGTTGAAATTCTATGCAAATATTTTCAGCTTAATACGGGTGTGTATTGCTGTAATAGACTTGAATATTACTTCTGTAGGTTGTCGACAGCTTCAATGGACATTTGGAAAGATTAAACAGCGACATTTCTCTAAAACGTTATGTAAATATGTTTCATGTTTTGTTTAAAAGGAAATTCCTTTAAAAATACTGGATTCTGGTTATACTTTCAAGACTCACACAGACAGCAGTCTCTATGACCCTTCCCTATGGTTGTTAAAATTTCCTGCCGATCAGTATCCTTTCTGCGATTTTTAAGGTCGCCACCAGTACATCATCAATAATATAAAGATTATTGATTTGACGGTGAGGGAAAGACTAAGAGCATCAATTATCAAATAATTTGTTTTATTTTTCTTTCGTTATTTGCCCTGTTTAATGTTTCTACACTGAGGAAATTTGTCAAATTAAACTGTTTGTTAACCATTAATTTGTAGTTATTAAACCGGCGAAAAACACTTTTCCAACAAATAAAAATCACACAATTTCATGGAACCTCCACCACAAAGTTTACTCATTTAATTAAATGTCCACACAAAATTCGAAAATGAAACAATGCCTCCTCTACCAACCAGTAACGTTCGCCTTTACATAAGCACCAATCTAATTACAGTACATTCGCCTCTTTATTAAAACGTATATTTGGCTCCCCAAAAAGGTTGGACAAATTAGGCCCTCCGCACTGCCAAAAATTTAATCTGCGATCTTGACAGCGCTGTGACGTAAGGTGCAGATTTCGTTTGTACTAAAAGCGCCCTGCGAAAATATCCCCGTCCGTTAAATACATCTGTCGTGGGTCGAAAGGACGGCAGGAAATTATTTATCCATTTGTTTTTGTGTGAGCTTTCGTGGACGCCGGGGGTAGTAACCATGTCAGAGGCGCCGCGTCAATTTGTTAGCTAAATTCTGCTGAACAAATTGCTTTCAGCCATTTATTTTTGTGGAATGTGGGAAGGACGATTTTACTTTTAATCGAGTTTGTTGTATGTGTTTTACATTTTATTTTAATTCGATGCCGGGGAATTCACAAGTTATTGCTGCTAATGCGGAAGGAGACATCTGGGATCTTTGGAACAATTGTATTTCGCAACATAAGGAGGAGACGTAGTATTTATGATGAAGTCTTTTAATGTCTTTGAAAAGTTTTTTTTTTGTGTGAAACGAAACAAGCTTTGTGTTTTCGACATTCTAAATAGAGGCCATGAATTCTTGTAGGTTTAAAGGATTATTCTGGTGAAAAACATTTCTTGTGGACGTTGCGGGTTACATCGAGATTTTTTGACACAAAATATTGCGTGGTATTCTTGAATTCCTTTTACGCTGATTTTTCATTTTGGTTTACAACATCATCATACTCCCTATCACGTATTGAAGTGGTTCGTTGGCGTCCACAAAAATCCTTATTTCCAGTGGCAAAACATTTACACAACGCATACGTACAAATACCGTAAACAATTTTACAATAAATTTACGTCTAGACATAAAACCTCCTTCAATAAGATCTCAATAACCCACCTAGCTCTTCAACTTTGCTATTGGTATTCGCGCAATGAAACACCCCTACTAGAACGCGAGCCAAAACCAAAATCTAATTTATCCTCTCAAGATGCGCAAGAACTACACGAAGAATATCTTCCCTTAAGTAAGTGAATGTGCCACCGTCTGCCCAGATGCCGAATTTTTATTACACGGAACATATCCACTAAAGGAACGGGAGAAAGTAAACTCTCCGGATTTTAAAAACTACACTCTCACATATCCAATGCGGATTCACTAAACGTACACATTACCATCTGTCGGCGGTGCCAAATCCTGGCTCCTCTCGAGCGACAAAATGCGGATTTGGATATGGTAATGATTGGCGAAGTTTAAATGGAACACTAATCCGACCCTGAGCTCACCGACAGATTGCAGCTGGTTAGTGGTTGCGCGGGGGTGGATCGAATTCGTCTCTTCCTCGCGTCGTTTACTCCATTCTTTTCTTATTGTTATTCCCGACGGATGTTTTCGTGTGCGTGGCCGAAAGTGAAAATCGAAAAAAAACTTGCTTTTTTTCCCCAAGGTGATGGTGCGTTAGGAATCCTTTTTTGTGTTAGACATATGAGTGCTCTAAAGGAAAATTGAGATTTTCATTCAAAACTGTATCTAAGTTACCGTTTGTATGAATCCAGATGATGTGATAATCAAAAGAGCTTAAAAATAATAAAATAGAGAAAATCTCAATGTTATCTTTATTTCTCCCTTTAGTATGCCGTCTATGAGGATTAACCCCGATCTTAATGGCAACATTCACTAGTTGAATTTGAAATTTTAGGTAATGCGTCTAAATAATCCTTTTAACAAAGTCATTTTCGCTTATACGATGACCTACTGTTCCTAAAAGGGTCGAAATACATTAGTCGGTGTAAAATCCGGGGTTAAGCTGGTATAAAACAGCGGCAGGCGATCGCTACGGTGGCGGTGGATGTATGGGGGTATAATTATTCACTTTCCGCCCTTAAAATGTTACCAATTAGAGAAACAATATATCTCACATTTATTCATTTTAGGCAGATTTTACTGGAATTATTGAACGACAATATGTAGCGTCTAAGAATAAAATTAAGAAGTACTATGGAGCTAAACAACTATACCAAGCAAAGATCTTTACTTTTTATTAAGGTAGGGCGCTCCCGGTAATTCGGGCAACGTTGTAGGGATAAAGTGTCGAGATTTACTGTCGTTTTAAGTGAATTTATATCTTTACGATCATGCATTGTTGAGAAACGATATATCAAAGTAGACATGTTTTTAGGCTGGTATTTGATCGTCTCTTGAATATTTCGAAATTAGAACTTTTTAAATTCAGTTTAGATAAGAACAAAACTAACACATAGTAGTAGTGATTTGCTGCAAATTTGAGCCAATTGTCAAATGAAAATAACTCATTGCAAATGAACCAACCTTTATGCCTAATTTCCTAATTCACATTAACCTTTGTTAACGGATTATGACGGCACATTGCAACGCCGGACGTAAACGATCCGATCTGCAAATTTATGTGCCTCTACCGGTTTCCGATGGCCCGATTCGACGAAGTCCCATAATCGCCAATACATGCGTGTGAAGTTTGTAATTAATGGCCGCTAATGTCTACGGGCTAACCGAGTAAGAGCTTAATTAGCTGAGTTCTACTTGTCAAAAATACATTAGAAGGCTGCATATTTTTGGTGATTAATTGCCAATTCGTCTTCGCTGGTTTCGGAACGAAGAAACCATTGCTTACTTAAAGTTTGCTGTTTTTTTTCTAGAGGGAGTTATGGCTGAACTACCACCTCGACGTAATTGAAAAACTTTTCTATGTTGTAGGTGTTCCTCATTTGGTATTCAAACATTTGTCGCCTTTATCCATACATTATCAACTTAATTTACTTCTTACTCCGCTGAAGCAGCGATAGGCTTCCATAAACCAATCCTGCTGCGGCTCGTGGTTATTGCATTATTTTGAACATGCACCTTGGAAGTAAGTTTTAATCGAATAACTGCGATGTCTAAGGTTATTGTAAAATATTCTACGTAGATGTTGATGGATGGGGACGAATCTCGGCTGCACAGGTGGCAGCCAGTAGGTAGAGGCGAATTGTTAAAATTTATCGGAATAATCGCTTGGATGGGGGTCATCTCTTGAAAATTATTGGAGCCTTCTACAAAAACTGTCTTAAAATGATGTCGGGTACTCACTTTTAGCTGCTGTTACGTGCGCGACATTTTTTGAATAAAAAATATGCAGAGGGTGGCAGGCTCTTCAATGTAAGGATAAAAAATTATCAGATAGTGTATATCAAAAACCAAAAAACACTGACGAGACCATTATACTCGCAAATATGACGTGAAATTATTCAAATTATGCGGTGAGAATGGTTACACTTGGAGGAACGTGAGCGTATATACCCCAGAAGAAAGAGGTTCTCCAAAAAGTTATTGAATACCGGAAGAACAATCGTTGCTGATAATGAATATATGAAGGTACCACTTCAAATATTCTTCCTGATAATAAAACACGCTATGTTGGAAGACCTCGCCAAAATCACAAGCAGATTCCCAAAGATATTATAAAAAAAAAAAAAAAACTGAAGAAAAGGGTTTGAAAATGAGCGATTGCATCTTGAAATAGCGCGACAAAAGGCATAAAGGGATGTACTTAGGTTGTAGTACCAGGCATACAATGCAAGCTGTAGAAATTCAGGGTCCTGTGGGATAAGCCCAAGACAACCATCGACTACAACCAAATGTCTACTTAAAGCGTTAAAGTGGTACGGGAGCAGTCGAATTTCTCTTGGTAAACGTTTCGGTAGTCTATAATCAGGCGAAAAGAGAATGTAAATCACCAAGTTCTCAGAAGAGGAGATAAAAGCATTCTTTTTGGAAATGTTTGCGGAAGGTACATCCGTGCCCAATCGAAATGTCGTGCACCTTACTCCATGAAATAACTCGTATTTTTTGCACCCTACTGCTAATTTTAGGAATATCTTTAAAACCGCGGCATCTTAATAGTGTACACTAAACTCCACTAAATGCTGTTTCAATGTTGCAAAATTAAATGTAATAAATGTTGAAGTAACGAAATATTCTTTGTTTATTTCTTATTCAACTAACCGCTATACTTGACTCTAACAAATATTAATGTATTACACACAAAGAAAGATAACAGACATTGAAAGAAAAAAAGGGAAAGATTTTGAAATTTCGTAAATAAAGCAACCCAACTGGTAAACGGCAGAAAATCAAATGATCTACGCGCCTTTTTTTCGTTTTTCGTTCCTGCCGCGATGATTACAGTTAAGCGAAAGAAAGCTATGAAGCTATTATATGCAAAAAGGAAAGTTGAGATTTTGGTGAAAAAAAATTAATTACATTGTAAATTTAAGCAATTGGATAAAGGATCATACGTCTTACATTACGTTAAAAGAAGGGACAGACGAAATTGGGTACACCCTTGTACGTTAACTGAAAATAATCTTTCAAAAGAGGTAATCCGATGAGCAGGTGTAACGTCATGAGGAATTCAAATATTAATGCTATGTAGATCTGTTCTAGACCTTAATCTGAGGAAGATCTTTCTAGCTAAAATTATGATAGAAGTAGTACTGAAGCAAGCAACGACAGGAATGTATGTTTAACCAGTGAAGTTTTTTAAACCGTATATAAAACGAATGCAATAATTTTGAAGTTCTGGCATTCTTTGTGCAGCAACAAAGTCTATAAACAACGTCGGAATAGTTAATTTGCGATAAAAAAAGGGCATCAGTCAACCGTTGCCTAGATACGAGTAGAGATTACTTTAAATTGGTGTACACTGCCGTTCAGAGAAGTTCGGTTGGTTGGTAAAAAATATGAAAAGGTTACAGAAACAAACGAAACTAAAAACAAAATGCAATTTTATTGTATGTACAGGTAAAAAAGACAAAAATATATAAATAAAAAGTTATTCTGGCTAATAATAACATACTGAACATTATATTTTTTTTTCATCGAAAAAACCTCCTTTGCTGTTAATCACCGCTCGAACTATTCTAGGCATTCCTTCGATAAGTTTTGTTAAAACGGATTGTGGAATATTAATCCATTCATGTTGCAGAATATTCCGTAAATGTTCTTGTGAAGTTGGGCATATTTTTCGGATCCCCCTGTCCAGTTCATCCCACAACAACTCTATAGGGTTCAAATCTGGGCTTTGTGGGGGCCATGTCATTACTTTCAGGGTGTGCTGTTCTTCTTGCTCCTTTAGATAGTTCTTACACACTGACGCAGTGTGTTTTGGGTCGTTGTCATGCATGAATGTAAAGTTACGGCCTATTATACGCCATCCTGATGGCACTGCATGATTCTGGAGTTTTGCAAAATAATTTTCCTTCCTCATTAACCCGTGCACTCTGCATAAATCTCTCGTTCCAGCAAAGGAGAAACATCCCCACACTAACACAGAACTACGCCCTTGTTTCACTGTAGGCACAATGCAGTTCGGGATCACTTTTCGGTTTTAGATCTTCGGACATAAAGTTGTCGATTTTGCCCAAAAACCTCAAATTTTGACTCGTCACTCCAAAGCACGTGTTTCCAATCATCTAACGATCAATCTAGATGAGAACGGGCCTACTGTAGCCGTTTTGCTCTGTTGCCCCGACGTAATAATGGTTTTCGAATGGCAATGCGTCCATGAAGGTCCGCTTGTTGAAGTCGACGTTTTACCGTACTCGCCGAAACTTGTTCTTCACGGCCGCGATTGACTTCGGCTGTCATTTGCGGCGCTGTTAAGTTTCTATTGCGTTTGCTTAATAATACAATTCTCAAATCTTCAGTTTTTGTTGTTTTCCTAGATGCTCCAGGACGAACACGATTTTCTATAGTTCCAGTCGTCCTATATCGCTTTATGATGTCATTTACGGTTGAACTTCTCATACTTATTTTTTCAGCAATTTGTCGCCCCGAATATCCTTCTTCAAACAGCGTAATAATGCGTGAACGTTTTTCTACACTGATAGGCTTGCCACGTGCCATTTTGAAGTAAATTTTCTTAAAACTTTCGCGCAAAAACGACAGATGCACACCAACACACGTTTAACAGTAAAATGAAGCGAATTTATATCTTTACGCCTGTGATAAATAAACAAGAGTGATACTGCCGTATATTTCCTAAATGTATTGTTCGTTAATAATCCCCAAACGACCCGTTTCGAAAGATCGGTACTTCCGAGAAATTCTTGGAATGATAATAAAAGGGACTTTATTGTGGTTGTCGCAATATTTCTACTTTACATAATAATTTATGGCTTTAATCCCTTAGAAAAGAGTGTATGCTTAATATTTTTCTAATTTTGTGTATTAATAATTGTATACAGCGTGATATAATAGATTTTTATTGTATGACCAAACTTCACTGAACGGCAGTGTACACCTTGCTGATACGTATACCAACTTGACCTTTAAACCTCAAGTCAGAGTCGGTTGAAAGCCCAAGATTTTTAATAGATTTAGAGAAAGGCAAAGAAGTACCGTTAACTGTTAACAAAGAGCATCACAGTTGTTTTATTGTAGTTTAAGCTACATAGAAATGTTTACTATTGATGCGATCATTAGCGGATGACAATTAGTTCGCCCAACATTTGAAACGTGCATGTGTAAAGTGAAAAAGGTAAAGGTTCTAAGATTAAGCTCTGCGATACGCCACGGTGTAGGAGCATGATTTTCGACAAGTTATTATGCAGAGTGACTTGTTGTCAGCGATTTAACAGATAATCTTTAATCAAGGAAATAGAGTCGTTCGATACTTTAAGTTCTGAGAAATCTAACATGACAAGATACGCGAATTTGCCCGAATCAGCAGCCATAAGAACATCGTTCTCTACTACTGAAAGAGCGGAGGCGCAACTGTAACCCGTTCTGTACCCAGATTAGCAAGTAAGTAAATTGCTTTTCAAGTAGTAAGATTTCCAATAACGCACGCAGAATAATAGGTCGTAGGTCCCCGAATTCTTCAGAACATCGCTTCTTTAGAAGAGGAATAGCACGAGCTTTTTTCCAAAGACGAGGAGAGGAATTTTAGAAATACGTTAATGATTGAAAATTTGACTCAACAACGATAAAATGTGAGGACAACACAGCTTAATCTAATCATAGCGAATTTTAACTAAATAATCTGTTACATTGAACACATTAAAATTTATTGACGTAGCTGGAATAAAAAGCAAATAAAACTCAAAAGAAATTCCACTCAATAACGTAAATGTAATTAACTCAAACACTTCAAACGAAGTCTTGTACTGATAACGCGTCTTAATTTAGAAAACTAATCGGAAATAACCTAACATTCCTTGTGATGTTAAAAAAAAACTCTCCATTGCTTAATACCAATACAACTTTATCTTTGGCGTTACCGTTTATAGGAATGGCGCAAAGCAAAAAGAAACATTTTCATTTCCTTTCGCCGTTTTGGCACCTTACTTTCCTTTCAAGTCATGCGTTGTTTTAGTCTGCCGTATACCAAAGGTACAAAATGGATCTATTTGCTTCTCCGAACTCGAGCAGGAAAAACATGGATTTATCGCAGCCGTCAAAAGCCAAACGTATGGCAATAAAAACAACGAATATATTGGCAATCTGCAACGGCTTTGTACACTGTTCCTCGGTAGCATGTGTGCGAATGTGTACGCATAGGGCATCATTAATGTTTCAGACGCCCTATCGCTTGTTGTTTGCACGCGTGATTAATGCGAATTGTCGGAAGATTCAACGCGGAAGTTACGTTTTTCTATATTCTCTTTGAAGCTATTAACGCCTCTTGCAGAAGAGTTGTACCTATAAATGCATTGAGATGTTGGTATTGAGAATAAATTTAATAAACTTAACATAGTTCTCTTCGTCTGAAGCTAGAAAATCACATAAGGACAGTTATAATAAACACAACTTGAAGTCTCTCTACGCAAAACTTAAAGATAAAACCTCTTTTGAAACCCAATTCCATGTAATGGTTGTAACCAAGTATACAGGACAAACAAAGCAATACATAAAAGAAAGAATCAATTGTCATAAAGATTATAGCCGGATAAGACTTGCTAATTTTCTTTTTTGCTTTATATATGATTTGCAGCATTTGGCTAACCAACGGTGCGGTGCAATCGCCATGCTCTGTATAACGATGCATAATGGCTAATATTCGATGTACAAGCTTTCTTTACTACCCGACAAAAACATAGACGCGGTATCGTTTCTATTTACGAAATAAAGTTTATAGACATTATATAAAATGTAAATGAGGGTTATTAAATACTTGTTATGTAAATAGTCCATTTATAGATATTTCTGGATATTTATTGCTTTATGAGGGGTAATTGAGATTTTCCCAGATCAAAATAGGAATTTTAAATGCGACAAAAATTTAGACCCTGTGCATTTATTACATTAATATAAGCAAAAATGTTTTAATTGATACTTCTCTTTATATGCAGCGGTTGTGCTGGTAAACTCTACACATTTCACCGCGAGAAATTATATTTTATAAAGTGTTTGCAATATGGGTAGAAAAAAGCAATTATCCTTGATAGAAAGGGGTAAAGTTCTAGCCTGGCACCAGAATGGTGTTAGTAAGAAGGAAATTGCTCGTCGGTTACGAAGAAGCGATCATTCCGTTAGAAATTTCCTAAGAGATCCGGAAAATTACGACAAACCAAAAGGCCAGGAGCGACCGAAAGCTGTAAGTGAGCGGGATAAACGCACGATATTGCGGTGTGCATCCAATTCTTCTGCGTTTGCGAGAGTTATTGCAGAACAGGCAGCGGTACAAACGCACGTGCGTAATGTTCAAAGGATTTTAAAGGCGTCACCGGTAATATCACGGAAGAAAATGTTGAGAAAACCGCGACTTTCGGCGAAACACAAAGAAGCGAGGTTGAGATTTGCTGAAGAACACCTATCCTGAAAGAAACAATGGGAAAAAGTTATATTTTCCGATGAGAAACGTTTTAATTTGGACGGACCGGATGGTTACTCGCATTATTATCATGATCTGAGAAAGGCACCAAAAGTGAAAATGACCAGACAATTAGGGGGTGGATCTGTGATGATATGGGCAGCGATTGGATTTCGCGATAAAAGCGAGATAGTATTTTGCACAAACAAAATGGCATCTGTGACGTATAAAGACTTATTGCGTGAAAATCTTCCACGTTTCGGAAACCAATGGGCCGGGCGCAATTTTGTTTTTCAGCAAGATAACGCGCCAATTCATAAAGCAAAAACCGTTACTGACTGGTTTAAAGAGAAAAAGATTAAAACTTTACAGTGGCCGGCACGGTCACCAGACTTAAACATTATTGATAACATGCGGGGTGAATTGGCACGTCGCGTTTATGGCGGAGGCCGTCAATATTTCACGGTACTGGAACTGAAAACTTCAATAGTGACTGAATGGCAGAATATCCCTCAAAATTATGTGTTAAATTTATATAAATTATTAATAACAGACTGTTGGAAGTGATTAAGAACAATGGAGGATCTACGCATTACTGATCACTCATTTCTTGATTTTTGTTTTACATATGCAACAGAACGTCTAAATTTTTGTCGCAGAAATTGTTTAAACATTGGAGTAATAATTTATTATTTAGTTCATATATTACTGGAGGAGATATTTTTAAGTTTATTTTACTTTTATAATAAAAACTTAATTAGATATCTTGCTAGTTTCGCAAAGAAATGTTGTAACCCTTAAAACCCGTAAAACATCTTACTGCGTCTAAGTTTTTGTCGAGGAGTGTAGCTATTGTCTATTTACAATATACTTTTTTCATTAACGTATCTTTTAAAATATTCTGCGAATTCAATAAAAGAATTTCCAAATTCCCAAATTAATACTTCATACAGCACACCGGGTTCTGTAAATCTAGACAATTGCAGCAATTACTCTGCTCAATCTAATATTAACATATATGCACAATAAAAAGTACGTAGCCGAGATTCCAAGTCTCAACTCTACTACTCAGGCAGACATATAGACCAAACCAACATGGAATTTAATATATTACTGGCGTGTTTCTTACTTACGTATATAGGTAGACCTACTCGACGATTTACACAAGGTGTAAAATTTTAATCTTGGAACGAAATTTTCTTTCGGTACCACGTTTTTCATTCGCTGCCACCGCAAATATGCATTGGAAATTAAATTCTCCTGTTCGTAAGCTAAGGTAAGATTCTGGCAAGCTCATATTTCGCCTCTATCCTTCTAACGTCTAGCGAAGGAATGGAAAAAAAAAATGAATTTAATTGAAAGAATCCTTGAACTGTTTTTATTAATATTCGTCTGCGCTCTATTACGTTTCTTCTTTCTCCGCTTTCTCAATTGGAAGACAAGGTTTATTTCTGGATGAAACCTTTTTTGGGGAGTTTTGAATTTAGAAATATCATTACTTTTACAATTACGGTAATTGAAATCGTAACTAGAGGGAAAGAAAAGAGTATTTGGTCTGTTGAAATTATTCAAAATGATAAGAAATCTGAATGTTCCATTTGTGGAAAGGAATTATTATTGCGAGAAGAGCAGATACGTTGATTTAAAAGCTCTCTGGCAATTTCTTCGTTCAGTTCAGTAGATGCAAGATGATTTGAACACATTTATATAGAGTGTATTCTGATGTCTTCAAACCCTTAATGATGGCACTTTTGCTGCCTTTGGCGAGCCTTGTATGGGTACTTTCGCATGTTTATTGCTTGTTTTATGTGGCTCGTTTGGAGACCAATTAAAGGCATGTTCGTTGCTGCTTTCTCCAGCTTTTTATCTACCTTTTTATTTCCTTCGATGCCTTGGTAGCTTAGGACCCACTGCAAAGTAACGTGCGTAGTTTGAAAAGTTCGCAGCCTTAGCGTGAAACACGTAAACATCGTTTTGCACGAAAAGGTAACTGAGGTATCCAGCAATTTATTTTGAATTGAAATAATTCCTTTTATTTTTAATCAAGAAGTTGCAGTTTATAACGCTCAAGTAAGTCAATGTGGAAAGACGTCGAATTCTACTCCCTAATAATAAACCTGCCCATTATTTAATTCAAAACGGTTTCAACTTAATTGTATAAATGTAGGCAAAGTAGAAACGGAGCAGAAGTACTTAGAATTCCATCTAATTTCGTACGATTATAACAGAATAATGTCCCTTAATATAGTTAATAACGACTCTATAATATCGGAGTAAGCGTTCTTCGGAGAAGACAGTTTTTGTCCGCCTACCAGTTCATTAAGTATATCTTTTGTGTTCAATCCCCTTTAGTTTTGACGGTTATATAGAGAGTGGTGTCCAAATTTGATATGCAGATAAAACCGTATCTTAAGCGTCTCGAACTCTCAGATATTGAAATGCTATTCGGCGTCTGTTATCTTTTAGACTCCAAAGCGAAAAATAGCTTCTAAGACAGGCACAATTTACAAAGCTTAATTTGATATTTGTCGATGGTATGAGGAGAGATATACACTGCCGTTCAGTGAAGTTCGGTCATACAATAAAAATCTATTATATCACACTGTATACAATTATTAATACATCAAATTAGAAAAATATCAAGCATACACTCTTTTCTAAGGGATTAAAGCCATAAATTATTATGTAAAGTAGAAATTTTGCGACAACCACAATAAAGTCCCTTTTATTATCATTCCAAGAATTTCTCGGAAGTGCCGATCTTTCGAAACGGGTCGTTCGGGGATTATTAATGAACAATACATTTAGGAAATATACCGCAGCATCACTCTTGTTTATTTATCACAGGCGTAAAGATATAAATTTGCTTCATTTTACTGTTAAACGTGTGTTGCTGTGCATTAGTCGTTTTTGCGCGAAAGTTTTAAGAAAATTTATTTCAAAATGGCACGTGACAAGCCTACCGCTGTAGAAAAACGTTCACGCATTATTACGCTGTTTGAAGAAGGATATTCGGGGCGACAAATTGCTGAAAAAATAAATATGAGAAGTTCAACAGTAAATGACATCATAAAGCGATATCAGACAACTGGAACTATAGAAAATCATTTTCGTCCTGGAGCATTTAAGAAAACAACAAAAGCTGAAGATTTGAGAACTGTATTATTGAGCAAACGCAATAGAAAATTAACAGCGCCACAAATAGCAGCCGAAGTCAATCGCGGCCGTGAAGAACAAGTTTCGACGGGTACGGTAAAATGTCGACTTCAACAAGCGGACCTTCATGGACGCATTGCCATTCGAAAACCCTTATTACGTCGAGGCAACAGAGCAAAACGGCTACAGTGGGCCCGTTCTCATCTAGATTGGTCGTTAGATGATTGGAAACACGTGCTTTGGAGTGACGAGTCAAAGTTTGAGGTTTTTGAGCAAAATCGACGAGTTTATGTCTGAAGATCTAAAACCGAAAAGTCATCCCGAACTGCATTGTGCCTACAGTGAAGCAAGGGCGTAGTTCTGTGTTAGTTTAGGGATGTTTCCCCTTTGCTGGGACGGGAGATTTATGCAGAGTGCAGGGTGTAATGAGGAAGGAAAATTATTTTGCAATACTCCAGAATCATGCAGTGCCACCAGGCTTGCGTATAATAGGCCGTAACTTTACATTCATGCATAACAACGACCCAAAACACACTGCGTTAGTGTGTAAGAACTATCTAGAGGAGCAAGAAGAACAGCATACCCTGAAAGTAATGACATGGCCCCCACAAAGCCCAGATTTGAACCCTATAGAGTTGTATATAGTATGTTATATTAGGCCAGAATAACTTTTTATTTATTTATTTTTGTCTTTTTTACCTGTACATACAATAAAATTGCATTTTGTTTTTAGTTTCGATTGTTTCTGTAACCTTTTCATGTTTTTTACCAACCGACGGAACTTCTCTGAACGGCAGTGTACATAAGCTGTAGAAAGGAATTAATCTGAATTATATTTATTTGAATTTAGCTGTAACAACAGTTACTCGGCTGTTGTTAGAAATACGACGAAATATTATAGAAAAAAAAGTTGTTCTTCGTTTGATTTTCTATTATCTGCCATAGTCAAAGAAACAATTAAGCATTACATGTGTTAGACACATTCAAGGACTAATCATTGCGGCGAGGAACAGGAAACTCCTCTACGCCTTACAACACACTGTGAGATACACAACAGCATAAGACATGAAAAGTAGACACGGAAAAACTCTCAAATCTAAAGCCGAAGGAAATTCTGGACCTTTTTAAGGCTACCAAATCTCGGATCCAGCCCCGAACTTTTCCAAAGTAAGATCTTTCGTAGTTTACCTTTCCGCTCCAAATTTGTCTTCGGCATATTTTGAGGAGTAATATAAATTGGGGAATACCTTGGTGGGGTGAACGCACATACCTATAAGCGCAGATGTAATATTCGCATGGCCATTCAATACTTTCCTGTAATCTGCAATATGTTTCACGTTCTTTGAATAGTCAATTTCAACTTGGAGTTATTTTTTAAGATTTTGTTAAGGCCTTTCGATTTTCTCTTAATTTTCTAATGGTCTAAAACATACCGTGCTGTTGAAGCTTTGGAAGTTACACACCATCGCATATCAGGACCATGTATTTAAATAAATGCAATATCGGGTCTCTCTGTGGGCAGCACGTTTGTCTTTATTTTCACTAAGTGATAACTGTATCCGGACTTGTAGGTTTCCATTTCGAAGATCTTAACGAACATTTTTCAACGGTGAAAACTAAGACTCTCTATCAACTTTAACCATTAAGAATATTCCCCGTTCAATATACAAATTACTCAAATTCCAGAGATTTTTTTCTACCAGCGTCTAATTTGCAATTCATCGATCGTCGCTTGTTTCTCTGAACAAGGGACTATGGATGCTGTTAACTTTTTACGGGCTTCTTCCAAATTACGTGAGTGACATTGATAAAGCGGCTATAATCATCTTTTTGTCGTTTCGTCGGAATCAACGGAGGAATGGAAGATGGAAATGATGGTAGACGGATAATTTTAAAGAATGCGAAAGGTATTAGCGTGGAACTCACAAATTAGGTTAATTTACTGCCTACTGTATGGCAAAAAGCGAACGATTTTTACACACAAAATTCTTACGCAATTATTCTCGCATACGAGGATTTATCAATAAGTTAAATATCAATAGGATGTAAGAAGATCCCGTAATTTCAAAAATTTCAGATACATGTATATATAAAAATATAAAAGACTTTAAAAGGAGGGAAATTTTGGAACAATTGAAGAATTTAATACAAAATACATATGATTAGCCACGCTCGAGTAGTTCGTTATATACGCTTTGCAGATTCACTGGTGATGCCATGTAAATTGTGTTTTTGATCGTAAACAGAATACTTGATTGTTTTTGAAGGCATAAAGAGATCAACAAAGGCTTTATAATGAAAGAAAGTGCTTTCATTTATTTTATTACAGAAAATATGTTTCATAACATCTTTGACTAGAGCCTTTGCAATCGAGCTAAGTCTAGCGACCGTATTCATCAGATACAGCATTCAAACGAATTTGATTGGAAAGAATCTTCAATTGGTTTCACTTCGAGCAGGAGAAGGAAATTGAGGTGGTTCAACTATTTCATATGTTTTGTTTTTTTATGTGGATGCCAGCAAATGGGGGTTACCCAGGGAACGTCATAGCAGACGAATTAGCCCAAGTAAGCTCATCGATTGTTGACAAAAACCCGAGGCTCTCTGTAATAGGACATATTTCGATGCTTACTGTTGGTATCTCGATTATCAGAAGACAAAGATATAGAGCAACGGGGAAATGTTTTACAGAATTCGATACTCATTATTGTCTCATTTTCCTTCAAAGAAGCTTTTTTTTATGTAAAAATAAAATGTAAATCTCTTGTTAAGATATTCCGCAAAAACTTGTTTCCTATTCGATTCATTTAACTTATCAAACTAACTATGTATCCATCCAATGGCAAAACTAAGATTTCTATAGCTAATAAACATGAATCGGGCGCAAGAATTGAAGCGTATCTGGGAAGTGCACACAATCAATCAGCTCAACCACGCGTTATACGCCGTACGTCTGTTCCAACCAAACATCGAACCTACGGCTGCATGACGAAAAATGAAATCTCGTCTTAATTACCGCGTTCATAATTTTAATTGATCGCTCTTGAGTTGCGTTATTACCACTTTATTTATTTGTTATGACGTCGATATAAATATAGGCGCATTTTCACGTATTTTCGCCTTAGTTGCGCAGTCGCTTTCCTTCGATCTGGTGTTTGGGTACCTCCAAGTCGGTAAGAGACTGTATTTTTGCTGTTGTTGTTCACTAGAATTAAGTGTAAGTAATTGATTAGATGATAAATAGCTAATGAAACACTTCATTACGTGTCTTGATTTAAGAAAATTATTGTATTAAAACTTAGAGGCTTAAACTTTTTAAAAGTAACTTTTCTGCAGATGCTGTTGAAATATTGAGCTTATTTTAGATTGTGAGAAACTTTAAATACAAATTTCTATTTTGGTTCTAATACACAGACCATCCTTCTATTTCAATACCTTCTTCCATCCTTCAGCTTAAAACCAACACACTTCCCTTAGGGTTTAGCTTTGGAACCATTATTATTTATAAGCTTTATTAAATGTGTTTTGTTTTATTTTATTTGTTATAAAGGAAAAGTTTTCGTGATCTACTTTTTCTAAGATGTTTTGCCCATAATTCATCCTTGCCTACTGGGACTTGCCCCTAACATAGCTCTTCTATCATTGAAAGATATTCCACAGTGGATAAAATTTGTTATTCTACGCATTACACAATCGAAAACAAAACAGCTTTGCTGCGATGTGTATCATCGTGAAACCTATAAATAAGTGCCTTTGAAATATTCAGCAAGTAATACTATTTCGCATTTATGTACGGATCCCGAACTACAGAAATTAGTTTTACCCTTACACAATTGTTTTATTAATAATATCGTTTAGCATGATGTGGACGGTTCGCATGTTGATGTTGAGCTGTTGTACATATGTCAGCTCAAAATTAAAACAAGGAAGTAAAATACAGAGTTACCATTTCTTAGGCTCCGCTCTTCTTTCTCTGAATTAAATTTCCTTCCTAAATGACAAAGGAAATTGGTTACATTTTCGTAGCAATTTGGAGCAGTTATTTCTCTTCCTACTTAAATAAGGAGCATTCTCGCACTTACCTACCCTATTATTAACCAATTACGCAGCTGTTCTCCGCCTATATTCAAAATAAAGAAAAAGACGAATTTAATTCCTAACTCGTTTCGTCCCAATTTAATGCTACGATTTTACCTAAAAAAATAAGCTGGCATTCGGTGTAACTAAGCTTTTGCAGGTACGATTGAAACTAAATTGATGCAGGGAATCTACGGGGATCCCAAGGGAAAACCGTAACAATTCACTCCTACGTGGCAATCTTTCTTAATGGACGAAGCCTCTCCTCCATTTCGAGAAGACCGTTTCGCCACAGCTAGTGCCTTATTTAGATTATTGTTTGAAATATGTCGGAGTGTGAAGACTTGAAGACAGCGGGACGGCTGGCGAGTCCCCGAAACTCTGCGTTTGGCTTTAGATCTAATTTAAATTTCGTTTCTACCGTTGGTGTTATGGTGTATGGTTATAGGAGGGTACTAGGGAATTAGAGTAATGGAGCTGGCAATTTTGTTTAAATTCCTGTCTCCCTTAGCATATTAATTAACTGGGAGTATCTCCCAGGGTTTTTAAGATAATCTCGACTTCTTTTTGATATTATTTATAGAAATCTTATCTCTTCCTTGATAATTTCCAAATATCTTTAAATCCATTTAGTTGGAATATTAGACGTGGAAAAATGTCACTGGATCTATTAATCACCTTACTTTGGGATCTTTTTGATGGTTTTCGTACGTCCTGCAGAACTTCCAGTTACATATTTTTAGACAGAAACCGGCCGGTAAAATTTGTAACTCTCACTTTTATAACGGTATCTCATCTGGCTTTCGAGGCAAGATGAAGAAAAAAAAAATAGCGTGCTGTAATTTTAGAGCCAGAGAAGGTAATTCTTGTAGGCGCGTATATTAGGTTTACACTTCGTCGGATGTTCGTCCGACGTTGTTATTACATCAGTAGGAGGAAATGAAATAAAAATATATTCAATTACAAGGAGTTTTTTTATTTCAAAAATGGCCTATTTAATCTTTTATGATATCTGAAAACGCCGGTAGAAGCAGGCGCAATAACGCGGTTCCAGACCCGAAACCAGTTAGTTCATTTTTAATGTGTTATTAAAAATGTTTTAAGCGCTAGATAATACTGGATTATTTCCTTCTTTTAATTTTGCGAATTATTCACTCCGTGGTGCAGTCGGAACAAAATTTTTGTTGTAAACGAAATTAAAGGATTTTCTCGAACCTTGCGTGGTATCTCTCTAATCTCAAAGGTGCATCATTGCTCCTTTATTGTACCTAGTTTCTATTAATGATATTGATTTTAAAAGACGTATGCTGCCAAACGTTGAGATTATTTGCTATTCCAAACGTTGTACTTCTTGATAAATCTTTAAGGCGTATTATTTTTTCGTCGGGAAGTCTTTGCTTTAATTGAGAACTAGAAAAGCCTAGCGAAGTTAATTGGCTGGATCATCCAGGATGGTAAAATTGATATGATCATATCAACCTTTGCAATATGCGTACGTTTTTAAAAGCTCAATTAAAGATCGCCTAGATCAGAGATAATCTAATTGTGAAACTGCTTAAAATTTTTGGCCGTTTTATTCTCTAATTGAATGAAATTTCAGAGCATTAAAACTATTTCAAAAACATTATTATTAATGCAATTTGGCAATATTTTGCAAATTCTTGTTTATGAGTTCATGAAGAAAGTATGTAATTATTGTTACAATTGAAAGAATCTGGTATATATAGATTTTTGATACAAGATTTTCTATTAAGGTTATTTTTATTCCAGTGTTAGCTAAAGATGTTCCGCTACCTCATCTTTTCTGCTTGCGCCTGTAAGTTTTTTTAATGTTTTATTACAAGTATTTTTTTTTGCGAAATTGATCAGTCATCCACATCCATTTGAATGCATAGTAGTAGTCTGTCAATATTTTTTTTACTACTTTTTCAGTTTCGACTGTACGCCATCATCAGTCAAAATAATTAAAAAGAGTCAGAAGTCATTGTAAAATGCTTTTTCTTTGTTTATATGTGTGGACACGGCCCAACGGATATCAGCTTCTCGCTGTAAAAACTCATACCCACATGAGTCGGGAATGTACCGCACCCATTAAGAAAATCTAATCGGCAGTGCTTAACTTTGCCGAGCCGGCGCAGGCCGTTTTACCACTGGGTCACTGAGCCGTTAAAGTTGAATTTGAAAAAAATTTCAAATTTCACCATTTTGCCTTTATCAACATCAATTTTTTCAAGTTCAACTTTAACATTGTACAATATGACTTGAACATGACATGAAACTTTGATTTTTAACGTTATCATTGGCCCAAAAAAGGGATGATTGCGTAAAGGTGAAACTACCAGAGTAAACAAGATTTTTGTAAGGAGTAAATCGGAGCTTTGTATTTTTATTTTATCATTTCCGAACCTTACAACATGGACTAGCTGCATCTTTATTAAATATTTATTTTATTATTTGTACGAATGCATAATCCAATAAACCTTGAAAGACCATCCGCTTAACTCCTAACATCTTCTTCAAAAACACCGCAATTCCACCACAGAAACCAATGTCATCATGATCGCAATCAAATCCCGAGCGAATCAATTTAATTAATTAATGCTAAGCTTGCTTGTGCAGTTGCGGCGACCTCTAGCGGTTTGACTGCACAGCGGCAAGCTACCCACGACTACGAGGTATCCGAGACGGAGCATGTCGCAGCCATCGACGTCGGCGGCTACGGCGGTGGCTTTGGCGCCGGCGGTAAAGGCGGCTTCAGCGCCGGCAGCGGTTTGAAGACGATAGCCCAGGGATCGGCCGAACAGGCGAATAACGCTGTGGCTAATCAGCACGCTGCAGCTAGACAGGCTGCTGCTGCGGCTAAAAGCACTTTGGCACAGGCTGCAGTTGGTGTAAGTACAATGATCGGCTGTAAATGTGAGGTGCGGAGATTATTTTCCTTGTACGAGGTCCAATTTTGTGTTAGTAAAATAGCAATGGGTTTTTTGTATGAAAATTTGCTTCCGGTATGATCTTATAATACGCGAACATATTTTCTGCATCGGGTATTCTCGTACAAATGTTTAAGGGATTTTATTGGAGCATTTAGGAGAAATTGACGAAGCTCGATTTTTTTTGCACGTTCTGGTTTATTACGTGGTTTTTCTGCTAGTGCTCCATTTTCCTGAATTACTATAAGATATTGGATGGACAAAAGCTATTTTCTTCAAGAGAACAAAATTGTCTAAACAATCATTTTTTCCAAATAGTAGCAGTTTAATTAGTTATAATTAGTCTGTTTAGTTTAAGTTTAAGATAAGAAGATGTTGAAGAAAATTGCTTTTTTCTATCGAAATGCTAGACTCAACATATTATAATAATTAAAGAAAATAGACCACTAAGCTCAAGAATTTTATTTTCAAATTTATGAAGAATCTCGAGGCTAAACCGTGTACTTTTATTTCCATTTATAATTTCCACCGGATTTTTCAACGCCCTAGTACAGAAATTTTCCATCCCATTTTACTTCTTGACGTCAACGAAACGGGTCTCACGGATTTCCGACCACTCCTTGAAATAACTCGGTTAAATTTGGAGCAGCTACGTTATATGGTTAAAAGGGAGAAATGGATTTTGCAAGATATAAGAGGAAATTGTAATTCGAGAAAAGAGAATCAAATGAAAATGTGAGAGAATTAAAAGAGGACGTGATTAAAGCAAAAAAAGGTTCGCTCTACTTTTCCTTGAGGGAGAGACAAGGGGAGAAGCGATGTAAGTATTGTAAAGGAAAGTTTTTAGGTTGGATGTAATTAATTGTTTAAAACCGAAGGATTACCTTTATTTTTAAAGTTCGGCGACAATAGATAATGAAGTTTCAGAAGACAGAATTGAATTGCTAACATCTGCTGACAAAGATGTTCAAGATAAGGCGCTAATAAAAATATATTCTTCTCTATTTCTTTATTTTTCTTTATTTTTTCGTGTTACGTCTAGAGGTTATGTAATCCTTCAATTCTTTTTTTTTTGTTCTCTTAGTTAGATACTTTGCGCTTTTATTGACGTATTCCCCAGTCTGTGGTTCATAAAAAATCCATGCCATTATTATGACTACTGTACATGACGGTTTTATCACCACCCACTATTCCTCACACTCTATCTATTTGACAGTCAGCTGCAACTGCTCAAGCTGCCTTGATCGGAAAACACATCCTAGTCTTAAAACTGCAACGCGACGTCAGCGATGCCCACGTGGCCCTCCAAGGCGAACTCCATCAACTCGAACAAGCCGAAAGATCAGCTATAGCCGCCCAACAAACAGCAGATCAAGCTCAGCAAGCCGTCAACGCGATTGGCGTCGCCGCTAACGGCGCCCAAGGAACTCTAGCGCACACTCAACAAGCAGCAGAGGAATCTGGTGCTGAATTGGGTTCTCAACAGGCCATGGTCGGCGCTGCTAAGCAGAGATTTTCATCGCTAACTCAACAATTGCATGCTGCGCAAGCAGATTTGCACGCTACCCAGGAAGCTGCTCAAAGAGCTGAAGCCGCAGCTCAATTGGCTCAGAGTAACGCGGCTCAAGCGGCCGAATCTGCTGCTGCAGCTGGTGGAGATCATGGTGGAAATGGGATTGGAGTGTCCGTTGATGGTTTGAGTGGATATCACCATTGATCATCACCAACAACTTTAGATTCTATGCTTGTATTTTGTTACTTTTGTATAAATTTCTAATAAACATTGATTTACATTGTATAAATTAAATAACTTTTTTTTTTAATAGTTGATTTACGGGAAATTCTAAAATTAATGGCAACTAGTTCTTGTAAAGCGGTCAAAGAAACTAAATACCAATTTTTTGCTTGATAAAACAGCAAAGTCTATTCAACATCACGGAACACATTAAAGACCCTTTTAGACGGTCTAAAAGATAAAGCAGACAAGCAACCGTAGTCCACAATTACTTCGCCGAAAATAGAAAAGAGAGTAAGCTAGACACGTAGGCAACATTGGGATTAAATTTAGAGGAAGATAAGATTATTTTTCTCGGTTTTAACTGTGAAACTGCGAAATGATATTTTATTAACTGGGTACGTTCATTTAGAGCCTGTACTCGATATATATCATTTGCGTACATATTTGCCAAAAGGTGTGAAGGAGTAAACGGACCTTGGCTCTTACACCTAACCGAAGAAGAAGATTTTCGTGACGTTGACTAGACATAATCTAAAAATTCGAATATGCCGTAAAATGTAAAAAACATGTTCTTACAAAATGCGAAATTAAGCAATTCAAGACATTAACTATATACAACAGCACCTCACACAAGCGTGGTAGAGAGACTACAAATGCAACAAGAAACCCACTTAATTGCTGAACCAGGCAACGAATCCGCCTTTGGAATATATACAATTCTGTTGCAGTATGCTTTCCAGTTCATTTTTGAATATCCTTTCTTCCGCACTTAACTTTAAAGCCTCTGGAAGTAGATTAAAGAATCGGACTCCCATTGAGGATGATGCCCGCTTAGTCGTATTAAGTTTGTTAAAAGGGTGTATAAAATTATCCTTTCCTCTGGTATTATAACCATGGCTTTCATTATTTCTTACAAACTCATTTTTATTATTAAATATTTATTTTGAATAATCGAGGATACCGAGGTTATAAACCCACGGAACCGGAGGTATTTTAAATTTACGGAAAAAGGGTCGACAATGTTAGCAATACTTCTAATAATTCTTTTCTGGGCAAGAAAGCTCCATGCACGTGACCGGGTAAACCCTGGAAAGCAATGCCATATTTCACTCTAGAATAAACCTTACTATAATAAAAGGACAAGATGGAATTTAATGGTAGCAAGCTTTTTAGCAAGCGTTATTCATTTTTGCAATAACATCAGTACAACGCTTCTCCCAGTTTAAAGTTTCATCGAGATAAATGCCAAGAAGTTTCACGTCTGTTTTGGGCGATAAAGATAAAGATTATTTAATGATAGAATGATATTAAAAATTAATTTAGATCTCGCTCTGTGAATGAACATGCAATAGTTGCCGATAGTAAGTTTCAAGTAATATAGTCGTCAAATAGTTGTTATTGGAATTGAATTAAGATCAGCCGTCGAATGATGTTCCAAGTCGAGACACGCAATAACTGTGTTTGAAAAGTTTTAAGTGATGTGGTCGATAATAGAATTTAATTACTTACTTACTTGTCGAAGTGCGGGCAAACTTGAACGCCATTACAGATAATGTGGATGTTCGTAAAGTTTAGAGGTCTTAAACTAAATGAAGATCATTTGCGGAATGGTGTTAAAAGCGATAGGAAATCAATGTTCCAAGGCACGTTTAATGTTTCTAAAGAAATTTTGAACTAAAGGAAAGAATGGAAAACCAATCACTGATGTACTTAATTAATTTAGTTAATGAAATGAAAATTTCAAAATGACGGCAAGCTGCGAACCTGCAACTCCTGTTTGCCAGACGGAAGCTGCACGGCGCTTGCACTACACTATAGAGTCTTTTCTGGGAATGAATGCTTCTAATACCTCTTAATCAGTAGGTATACTACCCCACAGAAACATAGACGCGGTATCGTTTCTATTTACGAAACAATGTTTATAGACATTATATAAAATGTAAATGAGGGTTATTAATACTTGTTATGTAAATAGTCCATTTATAGATATTTCTGGGTATTTATTGCTTTATGAGAGGTAATTGAGATTTTCCCGGATCAAAATAGGAATTTTAAATGCGACAAAAATTTTGACCCTGTGCATTTATTACATTAACATAAGCAAAAATGTTTTAATTTGATACTTCTCTTTGTATGCAGCGGTTGTGCTCGTAAAGTGTACACATTTCACCACGAGAAATTATATTACTTAGAAAGTGTTTGCAATATGGGTAGAAAAAAGTAGTTATCCTTGATAGAAAGGGGTAAAGTTCTAGCCTGGCACCAGGTAGTTAACTAATTTCCTTCTTACTAACCTCCTTGTTAGTAAGAAGGAAATTGCTCGTCGGTTACGAAGAAGTGATGATTCCGTTAGAAATTTCCTAAAAGATCCGGAAAATTACGGCAAACCAAAAGGCCAGGGGCGACCGAAAGCTGTAAGTGAGCGGGATAAACGCATGATATTGCGGTGTGCATCCAATTCTTTTGCGCGTGCGAGAGTTATTGCAGAACAGGCGGGGGTACAAACGCACATGCGTAATGTTTAAAGGATTTTAAAGGGGTCCCCGGTAATATCACGGAAGAAAATGTTGAGAAAACCGCCACTTTCGGCGAAACACAAAGAAGCGAGGTTGAGATTTGCTGAAGAACACGTATCCTGGAAGAAACAATGGGAAAAAGTATATTTTCCGATGAGAAACGTTTTAATTTGGACGGACCGGATGGGTACTCGCATTATTATCATGATCTGAGAAAGAAACCAAAAGTGAAAATGATCAGACAATTAGGGGGTGAATCTGTGGTGATATGGGCAGCGATTGGATTTCGCGATAAAAGTGAGATAGTGTTTTGCACAAACAATATGACATCTGTGACGTATAAAGACTTATTGCGTGACAATCCTCTACGTTTTGGAAACCAATGGGCCGGGCGCAATTTTGTTTTTCAGCAAGATAACGCGCCAATTCATAAAGCAAACACCATCACTGAATGGTTTAAGGAGAAAAAGATTGAAACTTTACAGTGGCCGGCACGGTCACCAGACTTAAATATTATTGAAAACATGCGGGGTGAATTGGCACGTCGCGTTTATGGCGGAGGCCGTCAATATTTCACGGTACAGGAACTGAAAACTTCAATAGCGACTGAATGGCAGAATATCCCTCAAAATTATGGGTTAAATTTATATAAATCTGTTAATAACAGACTATTGGAAGTGATTAAGAACAATGGAGGATCTACGTATTACTGATCACTCGTTTGTTGATTTTTGTTTTACATTTGCAACAGAGCGTCTAAATTTTTGTCGCAGAAATTGTTTAAACATTGGAGTAATAATTTATTATTTAGTTCATATATTACTGGAGGAGATATTTTTAAGTTTATTTTACTTTTATGAATAAAAGCTTAATTAGATATCTTGCTAGTTTCGCAAAGAAATGTTGTAACCCTTAAAACCCTTAAAACATTTTACCGCGTCCAAGTTTTTGTCGGGGAGTGTAGTTGTGAATGGGATACCGTTATTTTAAGTAGTTTTTCGTTTTATCTTCTTAAAATAGATTCTACTCCCGAGGATAAATATTTGCATACAACGTAAACGAATAAAACAAATCTATTCCTCTTTTTTTGTAATTTAAACACCACCTTCCTAAATCCATTACGTTACGTGTTATGTATGCAGTAGGTAAATATTTCATTTTATTTGACAGATGTATGAGTATCTGCAACATTTGAATATATTTTGGGGTAACACAGTTGGACGACATGTTTATATCCCTACGGATCTTCCCCATCACATCGGGAAATCCGTCTTTCTTTTTAAAAAGAAACTCTAAAAGTACGAATATATGTGGGTTTGGTATGTTTTAGATTTCTTGAAATACGACACTTTAATGCACGTTAGTGTTTTCTTTTCATCCTGGGACATCGATATTTATAATAAATTTACAATACAACCAAGCAAACATGTTCGAATTTCATAGCTAAAAACTTGTTTAGAAGCTTATCTATAAATCTGATTAGTTTGCGTATTATTATTTGTGTATCTTGTAGAAATAGTCCGGTTACAATTTTAATGGTAAGTCTGCAAGCACCGAAGGAATCCATCGGCTATATTCGCTTTATAAAAGCAGAGAACAAAAACATAGAAATAAGATAATTACAAAAATATCTTCTGGGATAACTACTAGATATGGGTTGTAAGTAGAGTAGAGTAATTGACAATCTTTTATTTTATATCCATTAGCATTGTGATTGGTAGACTTTGTTATCAAGATTAGAAGGGTGAAATTTCATACAACCTAATCTGTTTTAGAAGTTTTTAATCACGTTCGTGCAAGAAGCAAACTTGAAACGCTTAAGCAATCAGCGGGGATTATTTTCTTATTAAACCGAAATTTCTACAGATTGTCACTCCGTAGAAATTAGACTTCTATTACTAAGGTCGCTTTGATATGTAGAAGGAAGTAAATGTATTGCAATGAAATATGAGGATTGTTTATTCTAGAACGATATCTGACTTCCAAGGTTGTGTTAATTTTACAGCGGTTGTCGCTAAAAGCTCCCGTTTGTTTTAGTGTCCGTTTATTCATTTGTTTTCGTTAGCACTAATTTTCGAACAATAACTTACGAAAACATTCAAATCTCAGATTCATTTGCAGCCTCTAATATGTACTGGAGTTGACCGTCTAGTGTCATTGCAAAGTGTCATTGCTGCGTATTTGCCACTTTCAAATTGTTAAATAACTGTATTTGATTTGGGAAATTGACCAAATAAAAATTTTTCTCTCTGTGTTTAACGTATTAAATTATTTTTAATTTGAATATTAAGGATCGAAAGAATATGTAGAGGCGAGCTATATTCTGATTTCTGTGGTATTATTGGTTGGTGATGTACTTGCTGAATAAAACCCTTTGAGTAGATAAAAAGCAATCGGCTATGTAGGCAACGTTATGTTGTCAGTGAAGCATCGCCGGTACTTGTACGTACACTGCCGTTCAGTGAAGTTCGGTCATACAATAAAAATCTATTATATCACACTGTATACAATTATTAATACATAAAATTAGAAAAATATTAAGCATACACTCTTTTCTAAGGGATTAAAGCCATAAATTATTATGTAAAGTAGAATTATTGTGACAACCACAATAATTTCATAACAATAGAATAACAATAGAATTTCTCGGAAGTACCGATCTTTTGAAACGGGTCGTTTGGGGATTATTAACGAACAATACATTTAGGAAATATACCGCGGTATCATTCTTGTTTATTTATCACGGGCGTAAAGATATAAATTTGCTTCATTTTACTGTTAAACGTGTGTTGGTGTGCTTCTGTTGTTTTTGCGCGAAAGTTTTAAGAGAATTTTCTTCAAAATGGCACGCGGCAAGCCTACCAATGTAGAAAAACGTTTACGCATTATTACGCTGTTTGAAGAAGGATATTCGGGGCGACAAATTGCTGAAAAAATAAATATGAGAAGTTCAACAGTAAATGACATCATAAAGCGATATCGGACAACTGGAACTATAGAAAATCGTGTTCGTCCTGGAGCATCTAGGAAAACAACAAAAGCTGAAGATTTGAGAATTGTATTATTAAGCAAACGCAATAGAAAATTAACAGCGCCATAAATAGCAGCCGAAGTCAATCGCGACCGTGAAGAACAAGTTTCGGCGAGGACGGTAAAACGTCGACTTCAACAAGCGGACCTTCATGGACGCATTGCCATTCGAAAACTCTTATTACGTCGGGGCAACAGAGTAAAACGGCTACAGTGGGCCCGCCTCATCTAGATTGGTCCTTAGATGATTGGAAACACGTGCTTTGGAGTGACGAGTCAAAGTTTGAGGTTTTTGGGCAAAATCGACGAGTTTATGTCCGAAGATCTAAAACCGAAAAAGTGATCCCGGACTGCATTGTGCCAACAGTGAAGCAAGGGCGTAGTTCTGTGTTAGTGTGGGGATGTTTCTCCTTTGCTGGGACGGGAGATTTATGCAGAGTGCAGGGTGTAATGAGGAAGGAAAATTATTTTGCAATACTCCAGAATCATGCAGTGCCATCAGGATTGCGTATAATAGGCCGTAACTTTACATTCATACATGACAACGACCCAAAACACACTGCGTCAGTGTGTAAGAACTATCTAAAGGAGCAAAAAGAACGGCACACCCTGAAAGTAAAGACATGGCCCCCACAAAGCCCAGATTTGAACCCTATAAAGTTGTTGTGGGATAAACTGGACAGGAGGATCCTGAAAATATGCCCAACTTCACAAGAACATTTACGGAATATTCTGCAACATGAATGGATTAATATTCCACAATCCGTTTTAACAAAACTTATCGAAAGAATGCCTAGAATAGTTCGAGCGGTGATTAACAGCAAAGGAGGTTTTTTCGATGAAAAAAAATACAATGTTCAGTATGTTATATTAGGCCAGAATAACTTTTTATTTATTTATTTTTGTCTTTTTTACCTGTACATACAATGAAATTTGATTTTGTTTTTAGTTTCGTTTGTTTCTGTAACCTTTTCATGTTTTTTACCAACCGACCGAACTTCTCTGAACGGCAGTGTACTGCAATAAATGTGCCTGAACGATGCTAATCGTACCGATTAAGCCTTGATTTTAATATAACAATCTTTTGTAAAGATATCCACGGATACTTAAACAATTTCAGTATCTCAAACAACCCATTGTAGTGATGTGTTAATGCCGCTTATTGATCAACATCTCTCTTCATAATAAGCAACGATTTTTTCCTGTCGGAGGTAGATATCGACATTATTTCAAATTATTCGAAAATGTTGGAAGCCATCACCGGTAATATCAACACTTATCACTAAAGATGACAAAGGCAGGTGAAATTATCACTTTTTTGAAGCGACTAGACAGACTCGTGTTTTGTCGATTCTCGGGAAACCCAGTAGGCAACAAGAACCCTTTCTTATGAGACGAACAGACACGAGTCTGTCCAGTCGCTGCAAAAAAAATCATTTCACCTGCCTTGATTATCTCTACCAATCACTGACTGCGTGAAAACGCACTGCGTTATTGCTGAAGTACTGACGAGGTTCAACATAAATTCTTCTGCTCAGCTGTACTTAGTTGTGGAATCCATGGCAGGAAAAGTGTTCCATGACAAAAACAGGCGAAAGTATTCATGTTAGCCTCGCCAAAGACAGCTAAAATAACGCTACCGTTCAGCAAAGGGAACCTTAGATTACTAGCAGAATTTCTGACAGAACATATAGTCCTCAATTATGCTAAGAAAAGCTGCAGATCAAGTCTGTCATCTATGGCAAAAAGATTTGAAGACGACAAAACACATTCTATGCAAATTTGTTGCTATCGGACGTACACGACCGACGGCAACATTTCAGTAGGCTGTTTCTTGCATCTACTGAGGTGAAGAAGGATAATCCCAGAAGGGTACTAAATTTGCTTGCATTCACACATGCCCTTATTTATCTGTAGACATTTATCCACAATTGCCCACGCTTGTACACATATGTTGTGTGGCGCATCGAACCATATATGTTCATATTTGCATATATCATAATGCATTTTCGCTATTTTTGAAGCGATACTGTATCTTGTCAATAGAAAGACACGATCAGTTCGAAAAATAGATGCAGAATTCTGAAAGATAATTACATAAACTAAACTTCAATTCAAACGAAAGAATTTTTCCTTTAAAAATCTTTTTCCACCAGCATATTAAAGATAATTCCTAACATTCTGACGCCAGATCAATCAAAATTATACCTCTCCTTGGGGGAAAAAAAAAACAAAAAATTTGTCAAAGCATCAATACAAATTAGGCGCCCGAACGCTCTATTTGGCCGGCAGTGACTCTAATCCGGCAGAAAGGGCGAATTGCGTTCGTTTCTTTCGTTTTTTCGGCGGTGTACGCCGCGGAAAATGTCTATCCGTTTTTATTTTCGGGTATGAATCATTAAGCAGGCATATTCAGAGTTTAACTCGATGAATGTTGTTGATGAAAAATCACTTCTCGGTGGAATTACGTGCCATTACAGTCTTTGAACTCTACTTTGAACAGTAATAAAAAGCAACAATAGCATTTTGGCAAGTTTAGCTCTGATGGATATCATTGGCAGTTGTACCAACATTAGTCAGCATATTAGAAAAACCGTTAAATTTACAGAATTCTAAGAATCGTTTTCCTTCTTAACAGTGATCTAAGAAAAACTGGGTGATAGTTAAACTGTCAGTACTACCATTAGAAAATAATTAAAAAGAAAATTTGAAGACGAGGATTGGTGAAGAGATGGTGAAACATCATTCCTTATACACAAATTGTTCCTTTCAAAGGCCATTTCGCTCTGCTTATCCGAGTAGATTCTTTAGTGTGACGGAAATGCGAATTTCTATAATTGGTATTAGCGGTAGTTTGTAATTATTTCGCATCGCCTTTGGCCTTTGGATTCGTTAAAATTTGCAATACACGCTGCAAAAGAATACACCGAATGTAAGAGATTTTTTTAACTGAAGGAGGATGGTGGTGTCAGTGGTTTTCCATTAGCACGTTGGAAAATAGTTAACTGCGCTTCATATTACATGGTGAGGTTAAGACGGATTAATAAGCTTAATAACTCATCAAAAAGATGTAGAATTTGGTTTAAAGATCGTTCCCTACATGGCTTTTAACCAGTAGCCTTAAGAGAAGTAAGTCTTGGATGGATATTAACGCAAGTCAAAATATTTTTTCCAAGAGATAATCAATACTTCCGTTTGAAGTACAACATCTTTCTTTCATTTCCAAGCGCAAGATAATCACACTGCGACACAATCGGAATTTCAACTTCCGTTCGCAATTACAAAGTTGAGTTAGCAGTGCGGTAAAAGAAATGTTCGACGACGGCACCGGAAGATTATAAATAACGGCCTTCTTTCAGCAACAACGGTACGAGAAAGGTTCCGAGTTCGCTACTTATTCAAAGCGGAAAACTTCGCTCCCGCAGAGTCCTTCTCGGCGAAGACGTGCAGTCGTGTAATCATTATCACACCACCGTCTTTGTTATTCCGCGTAGGATACGAGGATGAACAAAAAATTACAAGAAACTTGCGGTTTGGCATTACTTTTATTTTTTACGTAATTCTCAGTCCGTAGACACATTTACACGAATGTACTTTAAAATAGGCATTACGCATTACAACAAGCAAGCAACTTCGACAACATCCACGTTTTTGAAAGTGTTGCGCGCGAAAGAATGAGATGTATTCGCCAAAAATTGTGATGGCCCTTTTTCTAGTTGAACGCGCTCACGTGTCGTATGTGGCGTAAAATATTACTGTATTCATGAATCAGAGACATGCCGAGTCCTGAATATTTCGCTGTAGCCGACCGAATTTTTGTCAAATGCGACCGCCGGAATTACGGGCATGATGGATGATAGCCTCGTGGGAGACCCGTCCGAAACCAATTTTTCTTTTCATTGTGCAGCGGAAACATCATAAGTTACAATTTTATTTGCATATTTAATTAGCATTTTCACGGAAGATAAATTCATCAAATGCTATGATATGTTCTGTTAAAGTAATTGTTGTAATAGAGATAATTAGAAACCTTCACATTTTAATAATTATTATTGTTTTTCTTGCCCGCTGACCTTTATAATTAAGAAATTCTATCACGTTTGTAATCACTGTTATTTGATGCCTTTTAACCGGCCCGAAGATGTTACTTTTAAATACGACAACGGTCGTTCAAATTATTAAATAGAATTTTTTCTCTAATTTCCGACCTTTTTTTTTTTTTTGATCGGCTTAAATAATATCTTCGCAAATTAAATATGGCAACTCAATGAGTGGTCAACTTCGCTGTGGAACGTGCACATTTCAACGTTGCAGATACATACCGATGACACTTAGCGATGACGTTACACGGTAACCCTTTCCATAGAAGAATTATGTTCATAGGCTAGCAGGATTTTCAAGTAACGGATTTTCCAACAGATTATCTGTTATCATACGTTATACGATTCTGATAAAACTTTCTGCATTATAAAAGTATAACAGAAACATTTTAAAAAGAGGTATCAACGTAACACGTCCGAACCAATAACTTCCCTTCCTCAAAACGAACAAATAAATTCACCTAGTAACAGTAGCCTATCTTCCTAAACTTCTAAATTATTCAGGCGGTTTCCTCTTCTCCAAATGGGTTTGCTTATGTCGTAATTGTTTATTTACGGATCCATTTGCCAGGCTATTTCGTATTGGGCGGGAGGAAAAAATGGTACAACCGAAACCGTTGCGTGTCCTTTTACGGGAGAAGATCATTAAAAATGAAATATGTTCGTTTGAGCTCTTGTATAGCATTGTTTCTTTGGTCCGTTTGCTAATATCGCCTTGAATTTTAATCGGTTTGCGGAGAACAAAAGCGTGCCGGTTGAATGGGTGTTATTTGGGTGGATAAATTAGCACCTTCAACCATTTTTGTTTGTTTCGTGTCTGCTGTTCCTATACAATACACTCTCTGTAACACACAGAGCACAGGAAAGCTTTCGGAAATAATATTATCGAAACATTATATTTTTATCTGCATGTGATTGGTTGAATGGTGTAATAAATTGTAAGGATCCTTATATTACGGTATTATTGCAAGAGAGCTGCTCATTTAATTATTTATAGTCTCCGCTATCATAGATTAGCTACCCAGAGTGGATTTCAGGACTCTTTGCCGAGAAACAGAATAATTATCTTTGGTCCTTCTTTACTTCAATAGTTGATACGTTAGTAACAAGGTATACCAAATTGTTGCCAGGGATGAATATTGAACTAGCTAGAATTCAAAGCCTGAGTATGCTGAACATCCGAAGGAGGAAAAATGTTTACCTCAATTTTTAGCAGGAAAATTGAGAGTTTAAATTGTTTACCTAGCAGCGTTCATCAACAACACATTTTATTGTGTCATAGTCTCTAAACAGGTTTCTAATAATCGGCGAAACACCTTCTGTATTGTAGTTATGATAAAGCGAAGAATTGTTAAGTATAAAGAAGCTATTGCACAATATCAGTTTCAATCAGAAAGCCAACAATTAACTCTAATGCGTCCCCAAGGCCAATTTTGACCCCTCCAACACGTGAAATTTCAAACTCAAGTACCATACCATTACAATCGTTCATGAATCACGAACAACTTCCTCCAAGACAAAGGTTGTTCTCAATAATTAATCAAACGATAAAGGTTACTAGGATTTAATTAATTATCCGCTGATTCTATTTTCCTTTAGCGTAATATCGCATCCGTGTAGAAGGTCCCTCTTCTACGGAGGGGTTAATATCTTACAAGACATTTCCGGAGAAGCGCAGCTGCGCTCCTAATTTACGATTTTCCGAGATGAGCCGCTTGATGTGGCTAAATTTGATTGTGAAATGCATCTAATCCGTCTGATATTGAAATGAAGCCGAAAAATCGATTTAAATGTTATCATGTCGCTACTTCATTTATATATTTTAACCAAATTGATTGGGCATAATTCTTATCTTAAACGCCAATCCGTTTCCTTTAGGAAGCCATAGATTCCTTTTCAGCCTGGAATTTTCCTTTTAAATAATTTCGAATTATATCGATTTAACTCACGTAATCTGGCCATAAATTTGCATATACGTGATTCGCCTAAGGTAGCATCCGATATTACCAATATGTATAAGAAATAATAATATTCACCTCTTTCGAGCGAAATCGTCTACGCGGCTTGTGTTTCTAAGTTGAAAACTTCGGAAGTGCGGTTCCAAGGACAAAAAATTTAAAGCACTGTATTTCCCGAAATATGCTAATTCCTGTCGATCAAAAGATAATAAAGTACAGATATGTTCTTATTAAAATTCACAGGAAATCTTAAGAATTAATTTTTTATGGATATTACAAATTATTTTCACCAACTGACATTGTTAACATACCAAAATAAATTAAATTTCCCTGTTTTAAATTAAGTCCTTCTCGCACTCAAAATAATTCTTAATAAATCGATGTATGGAGCTGCCAATACACATGCTATATTTCAACATAACCATCAGCGTAAATGAACAATCGCCAAGTTTCATTCTATAGAGCTGACTCTTTAAAAAAGGGATTCTATAGCGTGGCATTGACTCCATTTAATTCCGGGCATTTATCCTGCGTATAGAGAGCGAAAAGTCGATAACCGAAATTGGCCAATGCCAGTAAAATTGATATTAGATTGGGCGCGAGAAATTGGAACAGTTTTGGCGGATTGACGGGCGTTGGTGCGGGATGGTAGGGGTGTAGGCCGGAAGTTCTTTGCCGGAAGGTTGACGCTTATCGCACGTGTACTTGAAACGATGTGGTCGATACAGTTAACGATTTATGCGTCAAGATAAATTATTTTCAATTTAAAAATACTCGTGTGATAATCATAGTAGCTTAGATTTACACTGCCGTTCAGTGAAGTCATACAATAAAAATCTATTATACACTGTATACAATTATTAATACATAAAATTAGAAAAATATTAAGCATACACTCTTTTCTAAGGGATTAAAGCCATAAATTATTATGTAAAGTAGAAATATTGCGACGACCACAATAAAGTCTCTTTTATTATCATTCCAAGAATTTCTCGGAAGTACCGATCTTTCGAAACGGGTCGTTTGGGGATTATTAACGAACAATACATTTAGGATATATACCGCAGCATCACTCTAGTTTATTTATCAGGGGCGTAAAGATATAAATTTGCTTGGCTTTACTGTTAAACGTGTGTTGGTGTGCATCTGTCGTTTTTGCGCGAAAGTTTTAAGAAAATTTACTTCAAAATGGCACGTGGCAAGCCTACCAGTGTAGAAAAACGTCCACGCTTTATTACGCTGTTTGAAGGAGGATATTCGGGGCGACAAATTGCTGAAAAAATAAATATGAGAAGTTCAACAGTAAATGACATCATAAAGCAATATCGAACAACTGGAACTATAGAAAATCGTGTTCGTCTTGGAGCATCTAGGAAAACAACAAAAGCTGAAGATTTGAGAATTGTATTATTAAGCAAACGCAATAGAAAATTAACAGCGCCACAAATAGCAGCCGAAGTCAATCGCGGCCGTGAAGAACAAGTTTCGGCGAGTACGGTAAAACGTCGACTTCAACAAGCGGACTTTCATGGACGCATTGCCATTCGAAAACCCTTATTACGTCGGGGCAACAGAGCAAAACGGCTACAGTAGGCCCGTTCTGATCTAGATTGGTCGTTAGATGAGTGGAAACACGTGCTTTGGAATGACGAGTCAAGGTTTGAGGTTTTTGGGCATAATCGAGGGGTTATGCCCGAAGATCTAAAACCGAAAAGTGATCCCGAACTGCATTGTGCCTACAGTGAAGCAAGGGCGTAGTTCTGTGTTAGTGTGGGTATGTTTCTCCTTTGCTGGGACGGGAGATTTGTGCAGAGTGCAGAGTGTAACGAGGAAGGAAAATTATTTTGCAATACTCCAGAATCATGCAGGGCCATCAGGGTTGCGTATAATAGGCCGTAACTTTACATTCATGCATGACAACGACCCAAAACACACTGCGTTAGTGTGTAAGAACTATCTAAAGGAGCAAGAAGAACAGCACACCCTGAAAGTAATGACATGGCCCCCACAAAGCCCAGACTTGAACCCTATAGAGTTGTTGTGGGACGAACTGGACAGGAGGATCCGAAAAATATGCCCAACTTCACAAGAACATTTACCGAATATTCTGCAACATGTATGGATTAATATTCCACAATCCATTTTAACAAAACTTATCGAAAGAATGCCTAGAATAGTTCGGGCGGTGATTAACAGCAAAGGAGGTTTTTTCGATGAAAAAGAAATATAATATTCAGTATGTTATATTAGGCCAGAATAACTTTTTATTTATTTATTTTTGTCTTTTTTACCTGTGCATACAATAAAATTGCATTTTGTTTTTAGTTTCGTTTGTTTCTGTAACCTTTTCATGTTTTTTACCAACCGACCGAACTTCTTTGAACGGCATTCTTTAGCTAAGATTAATCTAGAAGGTTCATTAATCATCGCCATCTTTTGACGGAAACTCCTTTCAGAAGTTTGAAACTAATGCTAGTGTTTCTAGCTTGTAAGATTCTGTTCCGGGAACCTAGGAGTGAACCAATTAGCTCTAGACAGACTCTCTAAACAAGAGTGGGAATCTTTGCAAAACATGATAGTTCTGTTAAAACAAAATAAAATTACACGAGCGTGGGTGCAAAATTGCAATGGCTATAATGGCGAAATTATAGATCAGATACCGAAAAAACCTCTTGAGGTAATCTTTACAATATGATAGATAAAGAAACTTTGCAGATAACCAACCCCATGCTGCTATTTGGAGACGAACAAGGAGTTCTGCATTATTATGTGAGAATCAGAGAATACATTTCAGTGCGCGCGTCAAATCAACTTCTTTAAGAAGTGGAGTTAATAATGCGTAGAATCATCTTAAAAAGGAACACGCAGGCTACAAAGCCGATACAGGTGACGCTTTGAGGCTATACAGGTGTAATCAAAGTTATTACGGAGAATTAATCACTAGAATTAAGTCTAAAAGTCTTCTGCTTTAAATCACTCTAACAACAAGGCAGTGTATGTTTTTCGCAATCCATCTACTCAATAAACCTTTTGAGATGGCTTAAATTATCTTTTACGGTCTCCTTAACACTTCAAGATTATCAAAAACGTCAAAACCCGATTGCAACATAATAAATGTCTAACTTCCAAGAAATCTATCGGCCCCAGTGACAAATAAAATTTAATCCTCAATACCGTAACAAATACCGTAGCCAATAAATCTTCTAAGAAGTACATAAAACATATATGGTTCTACTCCCTATCGAGGAAAAAACAGCGCAGTATCGGAAAGAATGGATATTTTCAGCTTTTCACTATCTTATCCCGAGATATAACTCTATAGTTCGAGTGTATAGCTGTATTTGTTCCAGAAAACTAGTACACTGGACGAAGAGAGTAAAATATGATTTTAAAGAAAGTATATACATGTATCTCTCTTATAAACCTTCTTCATGTCAGTTTCAGAAATACCTCGTTTTAGTGCTAACCACAGGTATCAACCCTATTAAATCCTGTAAAAATTGGTACAAAGTTCGCTGCCATATTTTTATGAATAATGAAATTTTCAACGCCTACAAGTATAGTTGCAGTTCTTGTAAGTTATAAAGTGTCTTGAGAGCTTCAAAATTTATGAATATCGAGCCGTGAAATTTTTAGGGCCGAAAGATATGTATTTGCAGTTTCACGTTATTTCACATGTAAAGTATAGTTAACGTTGAGTACTTATTTTCTTTCCCTTCTATATCTTAGCATCTCGTTTATTTTACATATGTTTATGCTATGGCATAAAATTTGCATAGAAATAAGTTTGGCGAATTTGAGGTAAAGATGAAAGCGAGTAGTTGGAATTATTGGATTATTTCTGTATTTTAGAATATGCTGACGACAACTTTTGTTTTACACTTTATTTGTACTATGCACAATTAGAATTTACGATTTTAAAAGAGACACTCAATTTATATTCATCGGAAAATAAATTTCAAGTTCAATTTTCAATGTTCAGCGCCACAAATAGCAGCCGAAGTCAATCGTGGCCGTGAAGAACAAGTTTCGGCGAGTACGGGAAAACATCGACTTCAACAAGCGGACCTTCATGGACGCATTGCCATTCGAAAACCCTTACTACGTCGGGGCAACAGAGCAAAACGGCTACAGTGGGCCCGTTCTCATCTAGATTGGTCGTTAGATGATTGGAAACACGTGCTTTGGAGTGACGAGTCAAAGTTTGAGGTTTTTGGGCAAAATCGACGAGTTTATGTCCGAAGTTCTAAAACCGAAAAACCCGCACTGCATTGTGCCAACAGTGAAGCAAGGGCGTAGTTCTGTGTTAGTGTGGGGATGTTTCTCCTTTGCTGGGACGGGAGATTTATGCAGAGTGCAGGGTGTAATGAGGAAGGAAAATTATTTTGCAATACTCCAGAATCTTGCAGTGCCATCAGGATTGCGTATAATAGGCCGTAACTTTACATTCATGCATGACAACGACCCAAAACACACTGCGTTAGTGTGTAAGAACTATCTAAAGGAGCAAGAAAAACAGCACACCCTGAAAGTAATGACATGGCCCCCACAAAGTCCAGATTTGAACCCAGTAGAGCTGTTGTGGGACGAACTGGACAGGAGGATCCGAAAAATATGCCCAACTTCACAAGAACATTTATGGAATATTCTGCACCATGAATGGATTAATATTCCACAATTCGGTTTAACAAAACTTATCGAAAGAATGCCTAGAATAGTTCGAGCGGTGATTAACAGCAAAGGAGATTTTTTCGATGAAAAAAAAAAATAATGTTCAGTATGTTATATTAGGCCAGAATAACTTTTTATTTATTTATTTTTGTCTTTTTTACCTGTACATACAATAAAATTGCATTTTGTTTTTAGTTTCGTTTGTTTCTGTAACCTTTTCATGTTTTTTACCAACCGACCGAACTTCTCTTTCTTCCGAACTTCTCAACCTTCTCACGTGTTTTTTAATCACAAAAGGGTGGCCCAAATAACACTTCGCAATCAATTGTCTTTTCCAAGATTCATGATTTTTGGGATCAACCTTTAACTAAATATCAAAAAACGATTGTTTTGGCACCAAAAACATTGAACGAACGACCTGGTTTCGATAGCTATCATTTGACAATGGTACGAATTTTATGCGAAACATTAGTATTGGCAAGAAATTCCTTAACACCTCACTGTATTTAAAAATATATAATACTGAAGACATTCTAAAATATTCCGTTTCCTCGTTTGAATAATCTTGATTGAAATCCTGGGCAAAAAGCACCTTCCTGAAAACTTGCTCACAACTTTAACCGTTGTCTGAGGAAATGAAAGGAAGAACTTTAAATTGAACCATTCTGAACGACTAGTTTTAGAAAGAGAATGGTAGTTAACTAATTGGAAATGAAATGTAGTTTTGAATTGAAAATTAAATTTTTCTCTTACGGAACTTTCCTTATAGTCAGGCTAAGGCGTACAACTTCTTGACATAGCAAAATAATGTAAAAGCTATTGGTTTTACATTAGAAAAACAAATGAATAGCTCTACCGTTGTTCTTTTAGAAAAAAAGTAAGCATGATCCTATCAGGGCGACCATGACCTAAGTCTCAATTTTGAGCAAATTCGCTAATCCCATCAGTAATAAAAATTACGAAGCAAAATAGAAAAGAAGAAAATACTTTCTTCAAATCCGAAGATCCCAGAATCTCACAGGTGATAATTACTTAATTAAAATTCCCGTTAAACTTGGTCAAATTACCCAGTCAACCAGGCAACGCGTCGTCGCCATCTACCGGCGAACTTTATTACTAGATTATGACCCTGACAGTTAGCTATGCACGGCAAGATTCGCACCGAACCCGGATTGAATCTGAATATGTAACAGTTTTAGCGCTCAACAATGAAATTCATTTCGATGATGCATTTTTAAATTGCAAATTTTGCGGCTAATAGCGACCGTAGACAAAAAGAGTACGGGATGGGGTGGATAGAGCGGAGATTTTCAGTTTGGCGAAGAACCGAAGAGTAGATTAAGAGAGGATAAATATGTATGATGCTTGATAAACTCGTCGTATAAATAAGGCATCGGATTTTTTCGATGTTGGCGATTATTGAGAATGCTGGGCATCTCTTGCCTGTATCGCTGACTGCGTCGTATATTTCGATTTTTTTGGTAGAGCTACGTGATCCGATTCTTTTATTACGCTATGAATATTAAATTGAGTTTCGAGTTCGGATGTTTTATGTAGGTTTTTTCGAATCGACTATCGAATTTAATTGAACAATTAAAATTAAATTGGATTTGTTCAATTAACGTACGTATACAAAGTTGCATCAATTCTGCCAGAAGATGTTTGTCATCAGCGACGTGGTAGAAACTTATTAGGATTATGTACTTAAATATTGTCATGACTACTTCAAAATTCGAAAGAACGTTGGAGGACGTGTATTTAATTCGTTAAGCCAATTGGAGTTTTCTGAACAGTTCTTTCTGCTCGTATACTCGCAAGTTATCTTCACTGTCGGATGCCAAGAAAATTTGGTGACTACCAAATTAAAATACAGAAACACAGAAAAAGGAAATGGCACACCGCAAACTGTTGGATTAGGATTATAAAGAAAATGAAAGAAAACTTGTAACAAAAGTAGAGTATAGGAAGTTGTATGGTTCTAATAATTTAGATGTTCTTGTACAACATTCGGTTCTTTGTTGCAAAGATGCTTCACTAATTGCTTGTTAAATGAATCAATGCTAAAATAGCTTCCTCAAAGTGTTTTAAGCATTACTTTTCGGTTATTGTTTCTAGGTATTTCCTGATGTACTTTGTCAACAACAGTTCTGTTCATATCAGTAGATGGCCCCAAAATAGAATGCAGAATTTGGCTTTGGACTAAAAATTTCCATAGCACACCATCATTAAAGCACTAATGCCTAGCATATGCGACAGGATGTCGATCAGAAAACAACTTTTGCCTAATGACTTACAAAGTTCTTCCATGTACACTGCCGTTCAGAGAAGTTCGGTCGGTTGGTAAAAAACATGAAAAGGTTACAGAAACAAACGAAACTAAAAACAAAATGCAATTTTATTGTATGTACAGGTAAAAAAAGACAAAAATAAATAAATAAAAAGTTATTCTGGCCTAATATAACATACTGAACATTATATATTTTTTTTCATCGAAAAAACCTCCTTTGCTGTTAATCACCGCTCGAACTATTCTAGGCATTCTTTCGATAAGTTTTGTTGAAACGGATTGTGGAATATGAATCCATTCATGTTGCGGAATATTCCGTAAATGTTCTTGTGAAGTTGGGCATATTTTTCGGATCCTCCTGTCCAGTTCATCCCACAACAACTCTAATAGGGTTCAAATCTGGGCTTTGTGGGGGCCATGTCATTACTTGCAGGGTGTGCTGTTCTTCTTGCTCCTTTAGATAGTTCTTACACACTAACGCAGTGTGTTTTGGGTCGTTGTCATGCATGAATGTAAAGTTACGGCCTATTATACGCAATCCTGATGGCACTGCATGATTCTGGAGTATTGCAAAATAATTTTTCTTCCTCATTACACCCTGCACTCTGCATAAATCTCCCGTCCCAGCAAAGGAGAAACATCCCCACACTAACATAGAACTACGCCCTTGCTTCACTGCAGGCACAATGCAGTTCGGGATCACTTTTCGATTTTAGATCTTCGGACATAAACTCGTCGATTTTGCCCAAAAACCTCAAACTTTGACTCGTCACTCCAAAGCACGTGTTTCCAATCATCTAGCGACCAATCTAGATGAGAACGGGCCCACTGTAGCCGTTTTGCTCTGTTTGCTTAATAATACAATTCTCAAATCTTCAGCTTTTGTTGTTTTGCTAGATGCTCCAGGACGAACACGATTTTCTATAGTTCCAGTTGTCCGATATCGCTTTATGATGTCATTTACTGTTGAACTTCCCATATTTATTTTTTCAGCAATTTGTCGCCCCGTTTGAAGAAGGATATCTTCAAACAGCGTAATAATGCGTGAACGTTTTTCTACACTGGTAGGCTTGCCACGTGCCATTTTGAAGTAAATTTTCTTAAAACTTTCGCGCAAAAACGACAGATGCACACCAACACACGTTTAACAGTAAAATGAAGTAAATTTATATCTTTACGCCTGTGATAAATAAATAAGAGTGATGCTGCGGTACCTTATAAGTCTAGGACAATTTCATCCTATCAACGTCATAGTTTTACTTCTGAAGATTTTGCAAGTTTTTTCTTTAAACTGAATACTAAGTTGTTTTTCGACAATTTCGAAATGTGCTTCCCAACATGTCCTCTTATGTGCCCGCTCTGATTAATAGACTTGTATCACGTGTATAACTAGTTACTATACGACCGGTACTACAGATTGACAAGAACATGTCACTTACAAAAATGATAAATAGCAAAGGACCAAGCATGTTTCCCTGGGGAGCCTCCACACTGATAGCTTTCGGTCTAGATTACGCAGTTATGCCACCTCCATATATTTTGACTTTTTGGTATCTGTTAACTAAGTATGATGAAAACCAAGAGTTAAGTCACTTGGCGTGCTCCTCAAGTTTCAAGTTTTTTTGGTATCAAAGAATGATCGACGCAGTCAAAAGTCTCTAGCTAGTCTCCGCTGGGGCCTGTAGAATAGTTTTAATGTAATCAGAAACTGCAGTTTTTGTCGATTTGCTTGATACACAACCATGCTGAGAAGGCATATTTATAAAAGAATCCAAACACGCGATTAGCCATTACTGACCCAAATATTTTATTTAACGATGTTAGTACTGTAAAGGGTCTAAAGGGTCTAAAAGATGCAGCTCTTAATAGATCTACTTACTCGCGAGGAACTGAAGCAATCGATATCACATGTTGAGAATATTCTTGGGGATGCTCCGACTAATGCCGTACATAATTTAGGAGACAATTTTCTCCATTTAAAAATAAAACCTAATTTAAAGAATTTCAAAATTTGGCAAAGTTACGGTCATTTAAAACTGGGAACTTACTTTTGAATAACTCTGTACTGCCAATCTAAGCTTTTTCGCATTACATTAATCATCAAACTAAACAAATATATAGAACCGATAAAACAAACTATTCGCGTTGATTGAATATTCGTCCAACCTTTAATAATGAAACCGTTATACATGTGATATCCATTACGGATTTCGTGACCTATATTCGTAAAATAATAATAATAACGCTTCCCCTTTTTTGACCACTTTACCGACGGAAATATATTTTTAGGTGCTAACGCCTTCCCGTCCAACGTTAAATTTTATTTAATCAGACTCTTTTTCCGCTATATTCCCAAAAAGATTTACTATATATTTATAAAGCTCCCGGTAGATTATATGCGACGCGTAAAATAAAATACAGAAAAAAGTACGGTACCTTAATGTGTTCGGACTTAAATTTTTAACGAGATTTTCACCGTCGTATATTTAAAGCTGAAAAAAGGATGCTGCCTTTTTATGCATAAACAAGAAAATAAAAGTTCAGTCGTTTTATGGGACGCGTATATTAAAAAAATGCCATCTTTGGAAAATTAAACTGGAATCAAGCACTGAAATTAGTAGAGGTACACTGCCGTTCAGTGAAGTTCGGTCATACAATAAAAATCTATTAT
>LR737386.1:3169510-3200801 GCA_902655005.2 Marronus borbonicus
GCGCATCGTAAAAACGAATATGTTCACTGTATTTACTTCCAGCTGAATCCTTTCGCGGTTTGCGTAAAGTAAACTAATTTCAACTCATTGCTCTTTCGGTAGCCTCGGAACAATGAGCTGGAAATTCCGGATTATCCTCGGTATATTGTGCATATCGTATAATACGTACTCGCATATGTATGTACATAAATGAATTCAAGAATACCCGTTTAATTTAAATTTTATATTCCATATGGTGAAATAAAAATAAGTAAATGGGTTAGCATGTTTGATTATGAAAGGGTTTTCAGCTTTGTGAAATTTATTTTTTCTTGGTTTGAACCCACATTAAGAGATCTTTTTCAGCGGGTACCGTTGGCTGATGCTAGATCCCGAATACTTATGTCTTTTCGTAGACGGATAAGAAACAGGACCAACAAATTAGGAGTATACTCAGAGAAGCTGCATCTAAAAGAATCACGGCCGTTATAAATTAAGATCGCCGTTTCCAGACAGAAATCTTAGCCTTTCTCCTAGCAGCGCGCTATTTAACTGATCTTATGATTGTAGTTGTAACATCATACCACATAGTAACATCAACCTGTTTACTCACAGTAAGCAAGCCATTTGGGCGATGACTCTGGGCAATGTCTTAGCATCTGCCAAGGAAGTGGGTTGGTTGACGACCTGAAGGGGTTCTCACTAAGCCTGCAGAAACAAGTTGCGCTTCGCAAAATCAGTTTCATGAGAATGGGTTCGTGTTGCCTACTGGTTTCCCCGAGAGTCGACAAAACACGAACCTGTCTAGTCTTTGCTAATTTCGTGTAACGCACTGAAAGTGTACTCGTTTCTGCAGGCTTAGTTCTCACTATGCAGTGTACAGCTAGTTGCTCATAAAATAAAATAAAGTACCATGATCCAGGGATCTTTACATTGTAAGAAATAAAAAAAACGTAAACTTTCAATTTTAATATGATTTTGCATATTTTAACATATTTAATTAGAACAAGAATTGTAACTCTCGGCGGCGCGACGTGATCTAATCCTACGTGTATACGAGGAATATCTAAGAAAGTTTTTACAAAGACAATGAAAGAAATTTGGTACAAATTGCTTTATTGTTTTCCAAAATATTCTTAGTTTTCGGCTCGAATACATTCGAGTTTCCTCACCTGTTAGGATGTTATAGACGGATTTTCCTCGAAGTTGAGTTTTTTTAATTAATCCAACAATTTGCGTAATTTGCCTTAACTACGTTACACAAAAGAAGATGAAGAAGAAGAGAAACCTAATTACCGAGTTCTTTATGCTTGTATCGTATAATACGCCAACAATATTTCGGACAAAGCAGAAATTAGATGTCGTAATTTCGTTATCATGCGGTCCGTTTCCTATTCACGTCGGGAGCGCAGAAAAAAGGAACTTCATTAGAAACTCAACGTCGAGTATAATGGTTTCGACAAAGATCGCGACTCAAAACGACTAATTATTGTTCGCGGAACGTAATTAAAATATGAATTGAAATATTTCCCTTATTTTACGGTAGATGGGACCCCAAAGAAAGTAGAGAGAGGAAATCGAAATTGTGAAGACTCACTTGCAAATATGGTTCCTCATTGTAGTGCATTGTTGTGATTACCGCACGGAATGTTACGAAGTTTACGTGTTCAAGCGCAATTTTTATGGGAAATATAATGAGGTGGAGTGCGTATAGCCATATCTTAGGGATTCAGAGATTAGCTTCGTTTCATGGGATGATAAGAAAGCGCGGGGTATTCAAAGTGTATGTTCGCGATAATTACGTAATTTTCAAAAATTTAATGAATCCAATCAAATTTTTAAAGGATATATTAGGGACGGTGCGCGAGCTTTCAGTCTTATGCACAACACGGCCTTGGAATTTTATTAATTACTTCGTTAATATTTTCCTTTATAACATTGTTAATGATCTTTAGAAATTTAACTAACTTCTAGTTCTTCAATATTTTATGCACTACGCATCTTCATGTTAATTGTATTCAGCGTTCAGCACGTGTTCCTCGCATATGACACGACTGTATGACTTACGTAACGTTATTAGGATCGTAATCTCAACTAACAATCAGTATTTTCCATTTATCACCTTACATTGGAAACATTACTCGTGTTATATAAAAAATGCGCCAGGGTTTTCCCTTTTTTTGTCTAGAATCAAGTATCTCGTGTGGTGTTCGATTTACGCAAGCTTAAACCCCGTATCTGGCCTCCCTACTGCGCCATTGCTTCTACGTTCTGCATGTTTCTCTTCTAATTTTGACAGCGCGAATGTATTGTATGTACATCTTCAATTACCGTTTCAGGATGTGCGCGTTAACAGATAACGGGATGTCACAGATTAGACATTATCAGCTTTCGAACCTACCAACCGAACCGTAATAGGTAGAGCACGCTTAACTAACATTGAAGGGTTTCAAATGTAATGCCAAGCCATATAGACATGTACGAGCACGAGCATGTCTCTTGTATTGTTAATAGATCTCCGCGTAACCAAGTTTTGTGTCTACTTGTTAGATGAGATCTAAAATTAGATCTTAGTAGCTGGTGATAATCTTCAACCGCGGATTTTGGAGAATTAGTATTTATACTATTTGCGTTATAAATAGTTATCGCTAGAATTATATCGAAGTACACTACCGCTCATAATTATTTCGGCACCCTAAATTTGTGATACAAATCATAGAAAAATAAGACAGAATTGTACATAAATGTATTTATTTCGTGGTTTTATGCAATGCACGTCAAAAACAAAGAAAAATTTTTACAAAGTTTAAACTTTTGTTTCGTCAATGTGACCCCCTTTGGATTTGCTTGCAATCAGTTTTGCGAGCGTGTCTGGGGTTATTTTCACCCAAGCTGATTGTAGTGCGTTCCACATACTACCAACGGACGTTGGAGCTGATTGACGTGCGTGTCGGTCAAGTTCTTCCCACAGCAGCTCAATTGGATTCGAGTCAGGGCTCTGGGGTGGCCATTCCATAATCTTTAAAACTCCTTCTGTCTCCAAACGTTGCAAATATTCCTTGCATAGTTTGGACGTGTGTTTTGGGTCATTATCCTGTTGAAAGACAAAATTCTGACCCAAAATTCGTATTCCTGAAGGTATCGCATGCTGCTGTAAGATATCCCGGTAACCTTCTTTTTTTAATGTACCTTCAATTTTGACGATGTCGCCAACAGTTGTGCCACCAAATCATTACAGATCCACCCCCATGCTTCACTGTGGGGACAATACAGTGCTCACTTGCACGTTCAGCCTTCGAGATCCGAAAATTTCAAATTTGGACTCATCTGTCCAAAGCACCTTACTCCAGTTTTCCACAGTCCAATTTCGATGTTCACGGGTCCATTGGAGTCGTTTTCGTTTGTTAACTTTCCGCAGCAACGGCTTTTTCATATATATATATATTTGCCGAATAGATTTTTGCGTGTTATAATTCTATTTAAAATAAGTATTTATTTGTGGAAGAATCGTTTTTAAAAACAGATTATTGTATAAATAATGTAAGAAAACGTGGGTGACTAAATAATTATGAGCGGTAGTGTAGTTAAGTGGTGTTCATGGGACGTGACGGGCTAATATACTAAATGGTCCAGCAGTTCTTGTGGAATATTATTAAATTGCTTTCCGCGCAAGAAGTTTCGTTATTGAACGAAATATAGGCATAAATAAGGCAGGTGTATTTGCTTTCTTGCTCTACTGGTTTCTAGAGCTATCATTGAGTTAATTTCATTATCCTCCCGTAGGACACCGAAAAGGTTTAATAAAACTATCACGCATTTTTAGTATCTCTTTTGTATCTTTTCTACTGTTCTTATCTATCTCAGAAAAAAATATACACTTTTGTTATTCATTTTTATTCCCGCAGAAAATGGTGGGCTAGTTTCTCACATTTAATAATCCTGAAGGAGCGATAGCGTCGGCTGGCAACGCTTGATTTGCGATACCATAGACATAATTTACCAAAACTCCCATCTTTTCAATCTATACATACGACTCCGCGTTTTCGTCGTTTGCTTTTTTAAGATCGCAGAAATAACGCGTTCCATTGTAGTCGAGGCCTCGAAATGACTGGCGCTAATAAGAAACCATTCATTTTGTCGCGTCATGTTTTGTTTTCTCCCTGCTTCAGCGTGTATCCTCGCGCCCGAAAAGAATTGGAAACAATGGCGAGATGTTAGGCGGGATTCGTGTAATTTATTAGATTTTGGAGTTTAATTACTAAAGGCGCAGTGATGTACGCTTTCTTTCTTTTTTTTTTGTTATGGCAGCTAGTAAATAAACGCATATAATATATAGTATAAATTGTTCTTATTTAAAAATAAATGAATACTACAGGAAAGTTTCAGGCGCAGCTATGGGATCTCCTCTGTCTTCTGTCGTCGCTAATATTTTTATGGGAGTGTTCGATCAACAAGCCCTATTATCACACAATCTTAAGCCGAAGTATTGTAACAGACACCTTTGCCATCTGGCCTCATGGACACGAATTTTTCTGACAATGACTCAATGGCCTCTCACACCATCACCCACCATAAAAACGCGGTGTTATCAATTCTCTTATCCAAAGAGATCCATTTTTACATCTGAACTCAAGAATCACATCGTTGAAACTCTGATTCGTAATAATTATTATAAGGAAGATATTCAAGCTACTATTAACCGCTACATTAACTCTTCTCCACAGCAACTCCCATCATCTAATCCTAATTTCCGTAGGCAAGCGTATCTATCCTACATTCAAGATGTTATCGATCGCATCTCTCTTCAGGAAAAGAGTAGAAGCTTCCCATTACATCAAACTTGGAAATCCCAACTCTGGTTCATTGATCCATAACTTTTTGCTCTATCGTCACGAGACAAGCCCTGCATAATCCCCTCCAATGTGCAATAACAACCTTGAAGATGTTCAATAAGGGTGAAACGTCGGCAGAAGCTAGGACAACGATGCGGTTCCAGCTCGGAAGCCAAGAATATATGGTACAGCCTGCATATTATTTTTGAACTACCCAACCATTTTCTTGTTCCCTCTAGCGATTTTTAAAACCCAACTACTATCAATTGCTTTTTCCCCCAGAAAAGACCAACTTTGTCCATATTAAGAGCAATTTAAAATAACAAAATAACAAACACCCACTTTAAATTATTTCATAAATTAACCAAAAAAACAACATTTTTTCGTTTAATCTCGCCTCCTTAAATGGTTGACGAGTTTGATCTAGCTGTCACGGTGACAGATGAATTAATTAAAGAACTTTTAACGAAAAAGATTGGGATTTTTGCATTTTACTAACGAAACCTCGGGTTTCAGCCAACCTACTGCTAATTAAGGCTTTGGATGAAACGGCCAATCAAAAAATGTAAATTCTCACTGAAGGGTTAACTTTGATATGTTTTATCCTTTTTAATCTCTAATCTTGCGAAATTTCATTTGTAGAAACGTCGCGTCGCGCCGGAGAGATAAGGAAGTATGGGAATTGGATTTAAAAAAATAAGAGGTGAAACATAACGCCCGATGTCAGATTATCTTTTTATTTATTAAATTAGATTAAGTATAAAAAAAAAGGAAGGGTTGTGTAAACATGTCAAGGGCTCAAGTACCAGAACATAGATCTTTTACAAGAAAAGCTAATCAATTATTGTCGTAATTGGACTAAGGAAATATGGTCCCGGAAGAGAACAAACAAGTTCCTATATACGAGCTTCCATTAGTATAAACGATCTCACATGCAGAACTAGGCCTGGCATCTCATCACTTAATCTTCTCTTAACCCAACGCTTTGCCGAAATTACCCTCCCCAAAAGGAAATAACAAACTCCTTCACTTCTCCTTAAAAACCCTTGCCTTCTGCAGAAGAATGATCGGTATCAGACAATCAACGGACAGTCCCAACACTTAAATCGAGATAAAACCGACACTATCGCGCCGGTAAAGATGAGTTCTACCGTGCCAGCCTAACCTATTTTTTGCTACTCGTATATTTCCTCTAAAAGCAAAGAAAAAGAACCGTGCCGTGATGCCGTTTTTTACCGACGAGTTAATGTAACAATCTCCGTCCAGAAGGCCATATATTACGCGCTCGGTGCCCAACACAAATCCGCCAGGTTTTAGTTAGCGGTCAGCGCCGGCGGTGGGTGGTGCTGGACGCGTTAAGCTTTTGACGAAAGTTCAGGAGGAGCTATGCGTGTTCCAAGCTATGCTAAGAGAGCTGCTCCCGGATAATTTATTCTTTTCACGCGTTTTTCCATGCCGGAAAATATTCGTCCTCATTTGTCGGTTGGAAGAAAGCGATTGACTTTCTAGGGATGCTTATTTTTTTGCGTCCTTTTTCCTTCGGCATTTTCTTGATGATGCCAACCTCTACGAAGACTGGACGAGGAAAAATAAATGTTTGTCTGCTAAAATGTTTCTTTTTGTGATCGAACGAATATGAATTAATAAATAAAATATCACGTCAGCTCCTCCACCAAAACTACAGCGTACTACTGAAAGGTACCAATTCACATTTTCGGACATATACTTCCCATTTCAACATTGGCTTTTATTTATACATTTTACCTATACTCACGTAGCTTTTACAGCTTGGTATCACCGCAAAATTGTTTAGTTCAGTGCTTCGTCGTGTAGTACTCGTGAATACCATGAAATACGACACGTTGGATAACAACGCTGGCCCGTATACATAAAACCATGTCAATACTGTTAATTTATTATATCGGCGGAATTTTTGACGGCGAATATTTCAGACATCGGAGTGTATATTCTAATTTAAAATCGATAGTGCTGCATCCCCTGTTGCTTCCCTAATACTATTATTATTCTTCGTTGAAATGTGTTGCGCCAATGGCATATTGAGGGTGTTTGTTTCAATAAAGAAGAGAATATACAATCTGCTTCGTTGATGAATATTTACTGGCTAATAAATGTTACTAATGAAAAATGTTACCTGCATTGCTTATGCATGTAGCAAGATAATATTTTAAATTAATTTACTAATTCTTTTGTAAATTAAGCTACATGTAGATAAGTTGTTTGCTAGAATCAAGTGCCGCGATCATTGGTAGGTGGTAGTTGCTACCACCGTAATATTCTACTTTGTCTTGTTCAACTTCATTTAACATGTACACTGCCGTTCAGAAAAGTTTGGTCGGTTAGTAAAAAACATGAAAAGGTTACAGAAACAAACGAATCTAAAAACAAAATGCAATTTTATTGTATGTACATGTAAAAAAGACAAAAATAAATAAATAAAAAGTTATTCTGGCCTAATATAACATACTGAACATTATATTCTTTTTTCATCGAAAAAACCTCCTTTGCTGTTAATCACCGCTCGAACTATTCTAGGCATTCTTTCGATAAGTTTTGTTAAAACGGATTGTGGAATATTAATCCATTCATGTTGCAGAATATTCCGTAAATGTTCTTGTGAAGTTGGGCATATTCTTCGGAACCTCCTGTCCAGTTCAAACCACAACAACTCTATAGGGTTCAAATCTGGACTTTGTGGGGGCCATGTCATTACTTACACACTAACGCAGCGTGTTTTGGGTCGTTGTCATGCATGTATGTAAAGTTACGGCCTATTATACGCAAGGCTGATGGCACTGCATGATTCTGGAGTATTGCAAAATAATTTTCCTTCCTCGTTACACCCTGCACTCTGCATAAATCTCCCGTCCCAGAAAAGGAGAAACATCCCCACACTAACACAGAACTACGCCCTTGCTTCACTGTAGGTACAATACCATTCGGGATCACTTTTCGGTTTTCGATCTTCGGACATAAACTCGTCGATTTTGCCCAAAAACCTCAAACTTTGACTCGTCACTCCAAAGCACGTGTTTCCAATCATCTAACGACCAATCTAGATGAGAACGGGCCCACTGTAGCCGTTTTGCTCTCTTGCCCCGACGTAATAAGGGTTTTCGAATGGCAATGCGTCCATGAAGGTCCGCTTGTTGAAGTCGACGTTTTACGGTGCTCGCCGAAACTTGTTCTTCACGGCCGCGATTGACTTCGGCTGCTATTTGTGGCGCTGTTAATTTTCTATTGCGTTTGCTTAATAATACAATTCTCAAATCTTCAACTTTTGTAGTTTTCCTAGATGCTCCGGGACGAACACGATTTTCTATAGTTCCAGTTGTCCGATATCGCTTTATGATGTCATTTACTGTTGAACTTCTCATATTTATTTTTTCAGCAATTTGTCGCCCCGTTTGAAGAAGGATATCTTCAAATAGCGTAATAATGCGTGAACGTTTTTCTACAGTGGTAAGCTTGCCACGTGCCATTTTGAAGTACATTTTCTTAAAACTTTCGCGCAAAAACGACAGATGCACACCAACACACGTTTAACAGTAAAATGAAGCAAATTTATATCTTTACGCCTGTGATAAATAAACAAGAGTGATGCTGCGGTATATTTCCTAAATGTATTGTTCGTTAATAGTCCCCAAACGACCCGTTTCAAAAGATCGGGACTTCCGAGAAATTCTTGGAATGATAATAAAAGGGACGTTATTGTGGTTGTCGCAATATTTCTACTTTACATAATAATTTATGGCTTTAATCCGTTAGAAAAGAGTGTATGCTTAATATTTTTCTAATTTTATGTATTAATAATTGTATACAGTGTGATATAATAGATTTTTATTGTGTGACCGAACTTCACTGAAAGGTAGTGTACACGCTCAAATGTTCTACTTATTTTCTACTGCAGAATGCTGAATATTTTAACAGAACGCGGTCGTCCCTATTATTTAACTGCAGAAAACACGCTTAAAAAGAAGCATCTTTGGCGCTGCGTAAAGTTATTCAATATTTCTTCGTTACTACAACTTGCAACTCTTAAAATTTTTAAATTTTCCAATATAGTTCTCTTTACTCGGATACTTGTTACTTACTTCGCTGTTTATTAGTGGTACGGCGTGCCAAGTTAGTCAAGAAGAGGAAGGAAAGAAGGAAGAAAGTTGCTACTGCCTTTATGACATCGCTCGAGCAAGAAATAACGCGGGGTAGAATGGTACGCTTCATTTGTTTTTGAGCGCCACTACTACTGCGAACTTTGTTGCTTATTGTTTCAAAGACGGCGCTACGCGTGCTGGCAATTTATTCCGTTCTCTCCTGTCGGTTGGGATTTTTATTTCCGAGCGAGATTGGATTGTTAAAATGGATTAAATTAAAATTAAATTATATATATAAATAAAATTAAAATGGATACAGTTGGAAATTGTTTATAACGATGTTGTAGTTTAGAAACGCGCAATTCTAAAGTAGCGTAGTGCGAAATTAGTGGAACACATCAAATTTTGACCGTACCACGACGCTGCGTCAATACTTTCTGCGTTTGTTTTTTGTCGAAAGCACGATCTGGGTCGTTGTCTCTGTTCTGGGGATAAAGTTACCCTAACTATTATAATGGCGACTCAAACTCGAAAAAATGTAAGACACCTTTACCGATATATTGAATAAATTTTGTCTGGGACTCTGTGCTAAGATAATTTATTTTTGTTGCTCTTTCGTTTTATCTTTATTATTTACAATAAGATACGTCGAAAAATTGATACTGTATACAAACTGCATTATTTAATTAGAACGGCTTAGTTAATGGAAATTCAATGCTATAAAAATATACAGGGTGTCTCATTAAAAAAGTAAAGTTGAATGAAAAATGGCCGAAAATATGAATTCAGGAAGAATGCATCGTACGCCATTGTACTATACGTGTATATTTTATATAAACATTTTTTTGACAACTCTTACAATAAATGATATACGGGGTCCAGTAGAAATTGATCAAATCTCAAAAATTACTTGTATATCGAAACCGTCAAGATTTCTTTACGACGCTAAAGTGACATAAAATAAGGAAGACGGGACGCCCTATGTTACCTTCTCTGTATCTTTATTCGTTTAGCCCGTGGCCTGTTACCAGCTCAAACAGTTCTAAGCGGGAAACAACCTCTTAGAATGCTGTTGTACACCTATCTATCTACTATAAAATTGATTTTCCAGAGCTTTTAATTCAATGACCCTTCACATCCACCTTCCCCTACAAGCAAGCGCCTTAAAACTGTACTCAGAGATAAGGTTTTGCCAAGAAAATAAAAATAAATTGGCACTTGACGCCGTTATTCTTTGATTAAAGGAGTACGTAAAGGATTTCAAAAGTACCCCCTTTAGTTACTAAGTAAATTAATTAATTTTGAATGTAAAAAGTGTACGTTATTGAAGTGTTCGATTGTGAAAAAATTATTTTGTGCATCAAATGTTGTTTACTGGATTCTTTTTTTTTAACAAAAATTAGTCTTACCCTCATGTGTAAGACAAGAAGGGAGAATTGAGCAAAGAGGCCTGCAGCGCTGCTTGACCTCGAAACTTGCAACTATGTGCAACCAAATACGTAAACAACCTCACTTTCAAATGTAAGTAAATAAAAAATTATTACAACAATGCTTAGAAATAATAATCTTAAAGGTTATAGGTAGTTTACTTTTTGGTTCCTTCTGTTAAGTTGCCTCTTTTCTGGGTACACATCAATGTTAAAGTATACAGCGTATTGCTATTTTCCTATGTTTTCACTATATTTATTAACATCCTAATAAGTTCTAGTAAATAAAAAATCGAATTAAATGATAATCACATGTTTCTGTCTTCTATTTAATGCTGAGGATGCGTTGATCCTGATTTTCAACCGCATGCCCGAATGAGGATGGACGCATCCTCGAAACAGCTGTTCCGGATTAATTAATTAAACTTGTGCGCTGCAGAATGTGCAGATACTTTAGTGTTGTTTGCCATACTACTCCACAGCCTTTGCTATTATTATCCTTCTTTCATTGACATTTTCTTGATTCATCTTCCAGAACAACATTTTCTGGTTGTTCATCGTAAAACAACCATCACATAAGACAATTCTTTAAATTTAAACAAGCTCATTTTGTGTAGAAAATGAGGGTCCTACTTCTTCAATGGCACTTAATTAAATATAAAAGGGTAGCCGTAGAACAAAAGGGCTTCGTCTATCTACCCCTTTTTAAATTTCCGCTGTTTGTCCTCAGACACAAGGGACGGGATGGAGACGACGTGACTAAACTAATACTTCAGCGTGGTAAAATTTGTAACAGATCTTTGGAGTCCAACAATTACGTTATGTTAGTTTATGTACCTTTTTACGTATGGAAGTCCTGGCGTGAAGGTGGTTGTTACTTTCGAAAGAATGCTATATGAACGCCTGGGGAGTCTTCACTCGTATGCTATTCCTTTCTTCTTTCTTTATTTGAAAACTAACTTTGCAAGCATTTTGTTCGATTTATGAATCATTTCTTATTTTTTTAATTCTTAGAGTGATCTGTAGTGATTCGCTTGAATAAATTAATTCGTGCATACTTCAGTGCTAGATGGTGGAAATAGTTGATATTTTGTTCCCTGGTGCCAAAATATGGATGTCATGTACCCTGCCGTTCAGTGAAGTTCGGTCATACAATAAAAATCTATTATATCACACTGTATACAATTATTAATACATAAAATTAGAAAAATATTAGGAATTTTCTAAAGGCTAAGCCTGAAAGTGCGCTGCTACTTATGTCTCTTAAATTAGAGAAATACTCACGATGCAATCTGTGTGATCCTTCAAAGGACACTCGATTAGCTTCATGTGCGTGTAATTAATACAAGGCGTAATGGAACCAACCCCATCGTTGTATTCACCGCACTTATAACAATGGAGCGCTACCGTGACCGCCACCGAAATTGAGAAGAAGGTGGCTAACATCAAGCACGCGACACCCATCTTTTAAGGCGTTGAAGATCGAAATCCAATAAAAGGTAGCTTTTTAGTAAGTTCCAATTAATTTTATGAGTAAAGAAAAAAATGTATCGAAATATTTCAAGAGGCCGGAAACTTAATTTATATTTTACTTTAGAACTTTTGGGAGTTTGTTTTTGTTTGTTTGCTCCTTTTTAGGATTTCTATTCGCGAAAATTATTTCCTTTTCTTTTGAAAAGTGGATATCAATGCCGTCGCGTGAAGAAATGAGATTTTTTTTAATGTATCTCTTTTATGTTAGATGAATTCTGCGCTTTGTGATGCGGAATCTGCAGCTCCTAACCGCGCGACAGCTGCCGGGAAACTAAATTCAAAGTCGCGTCTGTAACCAGAGTACCGCCTACTTTTGCTCCGAAAACAGTTGCTCACGTTTGCCGAAATTTGCAACCCGTTATTGTCGGTGCTCTTTTTCTCTACATTGTATGTATATCGTTGATTATACTAGAAAGTTTCTTCTATTTTGTTTTTTTTTGATTTTCAATTATCCTCAAGAATTGATGGCTTAAATTTGGTTATACACATCAAATGAAAATAGACCTATAAACCCAAATAAAAATTTAATTTGTCCCTAGAGCGCTAGAGATACGTCCCTTTTTTTATAATATTTAATTCCACTCAATTCAAGTCCGCAGATGACCGACCATCTAGTTCTAGAGTTGTAGTAAGTGGCCCACCATGAGACATAGCTCGCGATGAGACGTTCTAATATTGGTGTTAAGTTGCCAAGTTTTTTTCGTATCAGCCTTCATTAAGGGCATGTTTTGTTGTATGTTCCGTTGAAGTACATTGGAATGTATAAACATCATTGAAACAAACATATTCTTTTCTTTTAAGCGGAAAATGTGAACGTTCTTTTTATTTTCTCTTGGTTTTACATCCAGATAGTCAATAATAAGAAGCAGATATGTCTGTTGCAATAATTTGGAAAATAATATTGCGACAAAAACGCTTTTCCATCTCACTGTGGCCCACCCTATTCTAGTCTACGCATGTTTGTTTCGTTTGATCAAGTAATTTATTTACAATTAATTTAAAATTTCACTTTGATGTAAAGAAGCAATCTGCAACCCAACCTTCCAATAACTTTGTTTTGTTAAAGCAATAAAACAATTATTATATTAACTAAAAAATTATTACAACAACGAACTACGTTTATCAAATTGAAACCTGTTTATCAATATAATAAATACCTGTTTATTAAAGAAACGAAACAAACCTTAGGGATTTCCCATTAGATATTAGCAAAATGTATTCTTCAGATCAATAAAACGATACGAAAGTATGGGTTCATCGATAAAAAATAAAATTTATTGAAACGATAAATTCGTTCATTAGACCAATTTTAATAAAAAAGAATGGTTACGTTAACACTCATCTTTTTAATATATTTAATATATACGTATGTACCTTTTTCGTGCAGTGTAGTTTTCTGATTTTAATTCTCGCATTTTGCAAAGCTGAAAATGTGAAAACTTTTACAGAAATAGTATTGCTTGTAGTGTTAGAAAGTTTGTGCATTCACCATTAACCAAATCTTTATCGAGTGGCTACATAAAATATTTAGATTCTAAAATAAAAATAAAAAAAAATAGATAGACTTTTTGCTGCCGCAAAGTTTTAACTCCAATTCCAATACAGTTTACCTAACATACTTCAATGCATTTTTTATCGCTTTATAACCACTTATTTGCAATTCCATCGATAACATTTCGTCGCCGCTCTCGCGCTGACGTCAAATTTTTTTCCCCGCTTCGGTCTTTCTTCGCGTTTTCCGATGGAAAAATAACAAAGTTAAAACGGCGCGGCCCACTTCAATATAACTTTAGAGTTGTTCAAATCTATACGCTTAGAGGACAAACAATTGGTTTTTCGTCGTATAGATACAGCAAATGTCATAAATACGAAACGAGCTAGAGGTTGAATGGTTTGAAAAAAGGAATAAAGTTGCGGATGAAGATGGGGATGAAGATGCTTTGTATTAAATGAGATGAGTTAAAAATGTAATAGAGACCCAATGAAGATGCGTGGGATGGCATTAAGTGTGTTGAGGAATTGAATATATGATGGTTGGTTTGATGTAACTTGCTTTTACTATTATCACCAATTAATAAGTTGTGTTCCTAAATTAACAATCGTCGAGCTTGGAAAAAATTCACATTTCACTCATTTCAGCGTGTGTGAGTTGGAGTGCACGACAGAGAAAAAAACACTAACCTTCCTACTTCCCACGTGATCTTGGAAAGGTTTTTTCGACCAACACATTAGAGATATATCGCAAACTAAACATTTTATTTTTGCGCCATCGTATATTAAATCCGGGAAATCTCCAATAAACTCATTCACTGTATTAGACAATGATCGTTTCCTCGCGTGCATTCCAACCGTCCGCCAAACACATACCGGATGCGTTGCTACTGCAATAAGATCGCTTGCGCATATATTACGAATCACACACCTGAACGACCACCTCCATACCGACGGTTGCGAAGCGCACGGAATGTGGCGAACTTTATTTATCACTAAGGCTATTTATTTGTTATATTGACGATATTTTAATATGTTAAAGATGTCATCGTGGGGCATCAAGGGCATCATCATCAAAGGAATCATTACCAGAGGAACTGTTAGTGCCACCTCCTTTAAAAAGACATAAGTTAATTTGTTATCAGCAAATGTAAATATACATAAATTCCAGCAGAAACAATGTAAGGGATAAGTATTTAACTGAGTACATATTTGTGTTTTATGTAAATTACATTCTAAGGATTAGAAGAGATTCTGAAGAACAAAGCAGATTTTAAACAATAAGCAAAGCCCAAATGAAAAATCGATCAAAACACAAATTGTGGTAGACTTCCCATTAAATGAATACGAAAAAAAGAAGAAGAAAGTGCATTGTAATTTCTATAAATATACACTGCCGTTCAGTGAAGCTCGGTCATACAATAAAAATCTATTATATCACACTGTATACAATTATTAATACATAAAATTAGAAAAATATTAAGCATACACTCTTTTCTAAGGGATTAAAGCCATAAATTATTATGTAAAGTAGAAATATTGCGACAACCACAATAAAGTCCCTTTTATTATCATTCGAAGAATTTCTCGGAAGTGCCGATCTTTTGAAACGGGTCGTTTGGAGATTATTAACGAACAATACATTTAGGAAATATACCGCAGCATCACTCTTGATTATTTATCACGGGCGTAAAGATATAAATTTGCTTCATTTTACTGTTAAACGTCTGTTGGCGTGCATCTGTCGTGTTTGCGCGAAAGTTTTAAGAAAATTTATTTCAAAATGGCACGTGGCAAGCCTACCAGTGTAGAAAAACGTTCACGCATTATTACGCTGTTTGAAGATATCGTTCTTCAAACGGGGCGACAAATTGCTGAAAAAATAATTATGAGAAGTTCAACAGTAAATGACATCATAAAGCGATATCGGACAACTGGAACTATAGAAAATCGTGTTCGTCCTGGAGCATCTAGGAAAACAACAAAAGCTGATGATTTGAGAATTGTATTATTAAGCAAACGCAATAGAAAATTAACAGCGCCACAAATAGCAGCCGAAGTCAATCGCGGCCGTGAAGAACAAGTTTCGGCGAGTACCGTAAAACGTCGACTTCAACAAGCGGACCTTCATGGACGCATTGCCATTCGAAAACCTTTATTACGTCGGGGCAACAGAGTAAAACGGCTACAGTAGGCCCGTTCTCATCTAGATTGGTCGTTAGATGATTGAAAACACGTGCTTTGGAGTGACGAGTCAAAGTTTGAGGTTTTTGGGCAAAATCGACGAGTTTATGTCCGAAGATCTAAAACCGAAAAGTGATCCAGAACTGCATTGTGCCTCCAGTGAAGCAAGGGCGTAGTTCTGTGTTAGTGTGAGGATGTTTCTCCTTTGCTGGGACGGGAGATTTATGCAGAGTGCAGCGTGTAATGAGGAAGGAAAATTATTTTGCAATACTCCAGAATCATGCAGTGCCATCAGAATTGCGTATAATAGGCCGTAACTTTACATTCATGCGTGACAATGACCCAAAACACACTGCGTTAGTGTGTAAGAACTATCTAAAGGAGCAAGAAGAACAGCACACCCTGAAAGTAATGGCATGGCCCCCACAAAGCCCAGATTTGAACCCTATAGAGTTGTTGTGGGATGAACTGGACAGGAGGATCCGAAAAATATGCCCAACTTCACAAGAACATTTACGGAATATTCTGCAACATGAATGGATTAATATTCCACAATCCGTTTTAATAAAACTTATCGAAAGAATGCCTAGAATAGTTCGAGCGGTGATTAACAGCAAAGGAGGTTTTTTCGATGAAAAAAAAATATAATGTTCAGTATGTTATATTAGGCCAGAATAACTTTTCATTTATTTATTTTTGTCTTTTTTACCTGTACATACAATAAAATAGCATTTCGTTTGTTTCTGTAACCTTTTCATGTTTTTTACTGACCAACCGAACTTCTCTGAACGGCAGTGTACGTATGATTTGGCTGATTGCATTTGTGGTTGTGACGTAAGCATTGCATTTTATTGCTTGGTGTGTATTGCACTTTCCAACAATTCAAAAAGAACGAAAAATTACTCTAAAGTTCAAATTTATATAAGGTGTGGCATATATTTACTTTTTACCAATATGATCATCCTACAAATTTGACCACGGCCGCTGCCACAATTTACCAGAATTTCGTCTTCGTCTTGGAATGCATTTGCGAATTTTCATTCTTAATGCACAAAGGTTTCCTCAACTACTGTATTGCTTTTCCAATAATTTATGTTCTCACAATAATGGCGGATATGTAAAGGAGAATTCCTTTAGGCCATAGGTAATAAATAATAAACTTAATCCTAGCCATAAAAGATATGTTGATCTATATTACGTTAAAAAATTACCAGAATTGTCAACCTAAATCATCCACAAAATTTAAAAAAAGGCCAACTCTAATTATTACACAATAACAACAAATTAAGGAAGGCTTGTGTAACATAATCAATCATGCACTTGACTTTTCAAACAGGGCATGGTTTACTGCAATTTTAATACAAAACGACTAGAAGACTAACTGAGAAGTCGGAGGTCTATTGTGACGTCATCCCTCCTTTTCAATGCATCTAAATGTTTCGACTACGTAATTTTGATCAGCCATACCTCTGGCAGTTTCTATATTATTCTTCAAATATCTCACTTATTCACAAATAGAAACAAAGTGTTTACAGTTGAAGAATATCGAAGAAATCACAAGAAGCACCTGCAACTATAAAAACATTTGCAAGTATCCTCCGCTATGTTTCGGGTATAATTACATGCGTCTAGATTTTCAGAGTATTTTATGAATACTTAGTAGTTATAGCACTTGGTAATTATCATTTGCCTGGAAGCGCTTCAAAGAAATTAGGATAATCTCTCCTTAATTACGAGGAAAGGATACTTTAAATACTTCATTAAAATGAAAGCTTCTAAACAATTTCGTACGCCGTCCAAATTATGTCCGAAATTAGCGGATATTTGACTAAATTATTTGCTTTTTCTTGCCTTGTCGCTATCTCCGTTAATTGAAGAATAAATTCAATTACTTTCAGCATGCATAAGACACTTTGGGTAATGAAATTAGCAACACCTAAAGCAAATGTTTTTGTGTGAAGCTGAACTTTAGATTATTATAGATGTGATCTGTACAACGTGAAAAATGTAGTAAATAAAAGAGAACAAAGGGAATACTAAAGGTACTTCGTACAAAGGAAGTTCATTTAACATCTGATATGTGCACTGCCGTTCAGAGAAGTTCGGTCGGTTGGTAAAAAACATGAAAAGGTTACAGAAACAAACGAAACTAAGAACAAAATGCAATTTTATTGTATGTACAGTAAATTGTATGTAAAAAGTTATTCTGGCCGGATTGTGCAATATTAATCCATTCATGTTGCAGAATATTCCGTAAATGTTCTTGTGAAGTTGGGCGTATTTTTCGGATCCTCCTGTCCAGTTCATCCCACAACAACTCTGTAGGGTTCAAATCTGGGCTTTGTGGGGGCCATGTCATTACTTTCAGGGTGTGCTGTTCTTCTTGCTCCTTTAGATAGTTCTTACGCACTAACGCAGTGTGTTTTGGGTCGTTGTCATGCATGAATGTAAAGTTACGGCCTACTATACGCAATCCTGATGGCACTGCATGATTCTGGAGTATTGCAAAATAATTTTCTTTCCTCATTACACCCTGCACTCTGCATAAATCTGCCGTCCCAGCAAAGGAGAAACATCCCCACACTAACACAGAACTACGCCCTTGCTTCACTGTAGGAACAATGCAGTTCGGGATCACTTTTCGGTTTTAGATCTTCGGACATAAACTCGTCGATTTTGCCCAAAAACCTCAAACTTTAACTCGTCACTCTAAAGCACGTGTTTCCAATCATCTAACGACCAATCTAGATGAGAACGGGCCCACTGTAGCCGTTTTGCTCTGTTGCCCCGACATAATAAGGGTTTTCGAATGGCAATGCGTCCATGAAGGTCCGCTTGTTGAAGTCGACGTTTTACCGTAATCGCCGAAACTTGTTCTTCACGGCCGCGATTGACTTCGGCTGCTATTTGTGGCGCTGTTAATTTTCTATTGCGTTTGCTTAATAATACAATTCTCAAATCGGTAGCTTTTGTTGTTTTCCTAGATGCTCCAGGACGAACACGATTTTCTATAGTTCCAGTTGTCCGATATCGCTTTATGATGTCATTTACTGTTGAACTTCTCATATTTATTTTTTCAGCAATTTGTCGCCCCGAATATCCTTCTTCAAACAGCGTAATAATGCGTGAACGTTTTTCTACACTGGTAGGGCTGCCACGTGCCATTTTGAAGTAAATTTTCTTAAAACTTTCGCGCAAAAACGACAGGTGCACACCAACACACGTTTAACAGTAAAATGAAGCAAATTTATATCTTTACGCCTGTGATAAATAAACAATAGTGATACTGCGGTGTATTTCCTAAATGTATTGTTCGTTAACAATCCCCGAACGACCCGTTTCAAAAGATCGGTACTTCCGAGAAATTCTTGGAATGATAATAAAAGGCACTTTATTGTGGTTGTCGCAATATTTCTACTTTACATAATAATTTATGGCTTTAATCCCTTGGAAAAGAGTGGATGCTTAATATTTTTCTAATTTTATGTATTAATAATTGTATACAGTGTGATATGATAGATTTTTATTGTATGACCTAACTTCACTGAACGGCAGTGTAAGTATGTAACAGCAGAAAAAAAGAAGAAACAACACAAAGTACTAAATGACTGTACTACACGCTGTACTTTCTCTTTTATATACGTAACGCGTGCCTTGAGATATGTGGTATTTACGTATTATCATGATCGTTGATCAAAACCTTTTAACTCAAAAAGGAAAAGGAGAAAAAAAATCCATTACATCAAAATCTTATGTGCAATGCTGAAATAATGTGAGATCAGGAAAGGTACTGTAAGTATACATTGCAGTTTATTGACATTGCTGTACTAAGACAAAAATGTAAATTAAGGAATGCCCTATTTGGCATTTTCGCTAAAAAATGGTCTTCCGAACTGTTGGCATTCATTTTCAAGGAGTTTTCTTTTATCTTGCGTCTTCTTTTAAAAAAAATGATGAATTTAATTTAATATAATAAACACCCGTTAATTCGTTGGATCAACTTTGATAAAAAAAATTTCATTAACGTATTTTTATATTGTACTTGCAGACCTTTTTTGGTCAGCGTACAGTTACATACATTACCCACACAATCCAACTTCAGAAAAAACCAATTCCCAAAATATCTTTTACGTCCCTGTGTACTCACAGGGAAAAGTATGGGGAAATAAAATTCTGTAGCCAAAAGGATTAGAGGAAAGTAGTAAGAGAAAATGAGAATTGTATTTTTTTCTTGATGGTAAAAAAATGTTACGCGCCAATTTACATGATTGCGTTTTTTGCATCGATAAAAGTAGATGTGGTGTGCCTTTAGGGTGAAAGTACCTTAGACAGATTTCCTATTAACTTGAAAATGCGATTACAAACAATTTGTATTATAAACATTTATTTTACAAGTAAATATTTCAAAATACTATTCAAAAATCTGCACCATCCTTATATATTTCGGCCAGGAATATAACAATACTCCTGTATATACCTCCAAATAAATGGAATAGGTCTTGGGGAAGCGAATATAAATTTTCATATTTAATCAGCTAAAAAGCAAAGATTTTTTCTCTCGCCTTTTTTGGTTAAGTTCTACATGGTAGTGTAGGATTGCGGCACATTTTTATAAATTAAATTTCCCTTTTTCATATAAAAAAAGCTACCGCCGTGTTTCGTAATGTCTTTATACAGCTCTCGTATTTTTTCTTTATGAATTCAAAGTTCGTACTACTGCATAGGCAGTAGATTTTATTAAGGTATGTATATGACTTTCTGTTTTTTTCGTTTTAAAAATATTTTATGTGATATTTAAGAAGGCGATATTTGGAAGCAGAAAGGGGTTTTAGAGCTTTTTTGTAGGATTGAAATTTAGCGAATTTTGTTAAAGGATCTACAGCTATAATCAATTACATTTGTGTCAATATTAAGAATTAAATGTGACTAAAGTATTCATTACACGTGCTAAAGAGAAAAAAACTATATTAATTTCACTTAATGCTGTTTTATTAATTATTATCTAAAGGCTGGTTCACACGATGCGTAATAGACGCATCGTTTCGATCCGCAAGCCAACACCAGGGTGGTTGGAAATTCACGGAAAATCGTCAAATAGTGCAATTTATAATTAATTCTGAATCGACATCCATAATTGAGAAAAATTGTGTGATGATTCAATATAGCACATAACGCCATTAAAGTTGAAAGGGTGCGACCAAAGAAGCGACGCCCTAAATTTAATTCCTCAAAGACTAAAGCTTTCGATTCAAACTAGTAGCTTCCAGTTTGAGGCATTTACGTTAATTAACAATTACTCATTTTTAGAGATTTAGGGGGCCCTCTGTTCCCTTTGGCTACGCCCACGAGGCAGCCATACAGGCGCTTTTAAATATATATGTCATACCGCAGAAACTGTTAATGTTTCTGTGCAATTCCATGCATTACAAAAGCAATTAACAGATAAATTTAAATTAAGATATGGTTTGGATCCAGTTAAATTCTTGTGCTAATTTTGAGCTGCCCTGTATAAACACAGCTTAACATTTCAGTATGCGCAGTGTACCTACTTCACTAGTAAATCAAATCAATTTAATGATTCTTATACATTTATTTTGTGTGTATTCACCTTCAAATACAGTTAGATAAACACAGCGCATCTGTCAATTCTATCGTTTTCATTTGCACATTATTTTTTTAGTACATTGCATCTATCTTAATAGTTAGCTATACCAAAAACATTACGTAGCTCATATAAAAAGATTTAAATACATTTACAAAGTAAAAAATAAAATACTCTTACTACACTAAATATAAACTATTACACCCAGATATTAATTTGCCGATTCACATGCATCAACCCAGTCGTTATAGACATCGACGGGCTCTGATAAGAAGTTTATCGTGGTCTGAAAATCCTCCAAACAGACGCGACACGTTATACGGGCTGCGTTTCGTCCTTTGTCCCTTAAAAAAAATAGCACAATACTGAAATTACATATTAAAAGAATAATGGAAGGTAATACATTTTTACGTCGCAAGATTTCTCGTGATTGCAAAAAGGGCAATTGAATTGTTGATCCAGAGGTTCGATGGCTTTCCTCTTCGCTGGCGGCTTCCTCTTCGACTTGCGACGTCCCATTTTTCACAACTATTGTATTGAACGTTTTTTCAGAAAAAGTTTGTATAAACAACCAGGTTATGTTTGGATTTTGGAAACTAAAACTTGGGAAGAGATTTTATTGTTATTTGATTGGCACTATATGCATTTTTTTACAATTGACAGAAATTTGACATATGTCAATGTGTGGTGCAATATGATTTCTGAGTTTAAAAGAACATTTATTATTGAAAGGATCAAAAATAGCTTGTAAAAATGACATTCAAACCGGAATTTCAAGCAGTTATCCTAGCTGCTGGAAAAGGATCCAGGATGCCGGAATTAACAGCCAGCAAACCTAAATGTTTGTTACCAGTTGGAAGTAAACCGCTCATATGGTATCCCTTATTAAAGTTACAACAATCCGGTTTTAGAGGTAATTTCGCTTCTAATTGTTGAGTGTAGACTTTCATGACCGTAATCCATAGTAGAAATGTCTTTCGGGTGATGTCGTGTAGTTAATATTTTACTTGACGTTTCGCTGAAATCTTCTGAAGAAGCTGACACCATGGTCAGCGAAACGTCAAGTAAAATATTAACTACGCGACATCACCCGAAAGATATTTCTACTTCGCTTCTAATTTATTTAAAATATATTTTCACGGTCTTTCTTTGTTTTCCTATAGATGTTATATTAGTGGTATTCGAGAATCAAAAAGCTGAAATACAGAATGCAATTGAGAAAAATGATCTTGAAATTAAGATTGAATACTTTACGGTACCTTCAAATGAAGACTTAGGAACAGCTGATACTTTGAGGTTGCTGGTGGAGAAGTTGAAATCAGATGTAATTGTGATGTCATGTGATTTAATAACCGATATTAATTTAGACAATTTACTGGATTTGTTTAGGAAACATAATGCCTCGTTATGTACGTTATTCTTCAATCCGCAACTGCATGAACAGGTTGTAGTACCAGGACCGAAATCTAAACATAAACCAGGTAATTTTTACCATTTTATATATATCTAGTTAGTAATCTGATTTTTTCTTTGTATTTTAGAAAGGGATCTTATAGGAATAGATGCACAAACAAACCGTTTAGTATTTTTAGCATCAGCTAGTGATTTCGAAACCGATGTCTCGTTACCAAAAGCTCTCTTACGTAAACATACTCATATAAAAATCTTCAGCAACCTAATAGATTCACATTTATATGTTATGAAAAACTGGATCATCAAATACTTGACATACGACAAGAACATATCAACTTTAAAAGGTGAATTACTACCATTTATTATTAAGAAGCAGCTTGCAAAACCTCAGAAAATTACTGTAACCAATACGTCCATCATAAAAGTGCAAGATAGCAATGATATATTCCAATTTGCAAGAGAAGCGGACTTAGATATGTTAGTAAGAGAAGCTTCAACATGTACAGATCACTATGGTGATTTGAAACCAGCGTACCATGGTGATCCAATACGATGCTTTAGTTACGTTGCTGATCTGAAAACGTTTGGAATTAGGATCAATACATTGTCAGCTTATTGGTATATTAATGGCAAGGTAAGATATTGTCTGATTTATTTAGTTACAAATCGGAAATAATTATTTCCAAATATCCAGTATATTAAATGTAGATTACTGATTGATTCGCATCATCGTGCGACTCCCCACAATTCTGCCCACTTTCTTTCATAGGCAGCAAATTTTACAACTACTTAACACAGTATGCAAACAAGTCCATAATATAATGAAAAACATTACAAAGCAGAAAACAAGCAACGATAAAAACACTATCACTCTCTATAATTTATTTTACTACCAATTAGTATTAAATGAAATCAATAACATTTTCACTTCTAGATTATCGATAAATGGTCCAGTATCTCAAATGACAAAGAATTAGTTCAAATCGACAGCAAAGCTGAAATAAAATCGAATCAAGTTGATGGTGGATGCATAGTATGGGAATCGTGCAAGTTAAACGAAAAAACATCCTTTAAAAACTCAATTATTGGTGCTAATAGTGTCGTTAACAGCTTTTCTAGGGTATTCAATTCTGTTGTCATGAACGGAGTTATCATTAAAGAAAAGTACGTTTTTCTCAAGTAACGTATCCCATGGCATATTTAATATTTTTTTCTTTTTAATTTTTCAGAGTCGCTTTAGAAAATTGCATTGTTTGTGATGGTGTCACTATAGAATCTGGTTCTCAGTTAAAGGGGTGTTTGATTGGTAGCAATCATACAGTACCTGAGCAATCACAACATAGCAATGAAGTATTAACAGAATCAGATAGGTTGATGGAATTTTAAATTAAGAAAATAAATGATAAAAATTAAGTAATGGTCCTTTTATTGGTTCAAATTTACAGGAACAGATATAACAATATAATTTTTGCTTTTTAAGGAGCAAATACATTTAATAAAAATACAAATAGTTCAGATATAGATACTCACGGAAATACCTTCGTCATAGGTTCAACCTTATAAGGTTTTCTATATAGGCTATTGAATCCATTTTTTTTTTAAATTTAGATTAAAACTTTGATTTAAAAAATAATCAGAAACAGCTTTCATTATAAAAAATAATAATACAGGACCAAATTTAGATATCAAGCTTACTGCAAGTAGAACAGCTGGTGCCCTTTGTGATAGGTGTATCCGGACGACAACTTAGTTTTGTACAAAAAACCTGTTTAATTCATACAGTTCACAGGCTAAGAGAATGGTTCCAAAACAACAATGTAAACGTGCTTAGCTGGGCGAACTATTCTACTTTTTCTTCCATTTTTTGCATTTTCATAATTTTACTGACTGCCGAATTGTTTGTATTAGCAATATTTTAACAGAAAACACACTTTCTACAGATGAGAACGTTTTATAAAACAATACAAATGAAAATTGATTTAAAGCATGAAATTAATTACTTAATCACGTTTATAATCCCCACCAGCATGATAGTCCATGTCACTGTCGAATGCAGGTTGATCTAACAATCCTGATTGTGAACAGAATTGTCCTAAATCGATCCTGATTTTCTTTGTTGACTTGTACGTTCTATAATAAAAGTTTCCAAACAGGAACACCAAAGTCCACAGGTAACTAACAGTGAACCACGTCAACCATGTAGGTGCCTTACATTTGTTTTGGTACCCAAGGAGGATATGAAACATAACTGCAAGGAATTGCATCTGTAAAACGATGATATAATCAAAATGACACTCCAAGTATCCAATTTAAATGTTACCAATTGTATCTGGGTCAAATATTTCTTCCACCATAAATATTTTTGCATTACGGGACCAAATGCTGATAGTAAATAGTATGTGTACATTATAACGTGTACAAATGAGTTTAACAGAACACTAAAAAAAGCTGCAACATCAACGTAGAAAAGAGTTTCATTGATTTTTAAAGGTTTATTATATTTACCTTGACCGCCGGGTAAGTATAAAACACCCAAATACCAATTAAAAATCATCGAAGAATGGTGATAAATATGCAAAAACGATAATTGATTCCATTTTTTACGTAAAACGAAGAACACCTGCGAAAGTTCGTATTAGATTAATTGTTCGGGTAGCAGTAATGGAATCAAACTTACTGTATCAGTTAGATCTATAATTTTTGATAGATAAAAGCTCCAAAAGGCAGTTGCCATCTAAAATTTCATCCGATAAGTAACTTACAATTTACTTTGAGAACACATACGTGTAAATAGTATTTAATAATCTATGCTTACCCGAATGTTCAATTTACTCGGAGTTAGATCATAATCTGTACATGACAGCTTATATCCAGACAAATACGCCGACATGAATATCTCTTTGCAAATGTATCCAGAAAAGAGCACTTGAAAGCTGTTGTAAACTATCAGCGGTCCTCTCAATCCGAATGGTTTCTGGTTGTTCATAATCTTGGCTAATCCGTAAATCGTTACGAAGTAAACCACTAGAATCCCGAATAACCAAAGCGGGGAATTCAACAAAATCCAGTCTTTAACACGGTGATCTGAAGTGCATATTTATTGTAGCTTTGATGTGTTTGGTGGGCTATTTGACGTACCTGGAACTCCTAAATAGGTCTGTAGAAACGGCGGAATTGCTCCCTGAAAAACATCCATTTTCGCCTTTCGACAATTTATTGGATTGACATTCCTGCTTTTGTAAATCGCGAGTCTTTTGTTTCACACGTTGACTTTTGATTTAATTTAAGGGACGAATAACGCTTAGATACACGACCGTTAAAAAGTACAGGAACAAATAGATTAGTCTTGCATGTTTGGTATGTTCTAACTCAGAAAAACGTTTACAGTGCATTTCATTGGCTGTCCCGGGACAGAATGTGTGTATATCTATCCGTTATTAACATATAGAGATGAAAGAAAATACACATACACTCACTCTGCCTTATGGCAGCCAATTGAATACGCTGTCTGTTTGGTATTTGCGCAGTATAGCAAAAAAGCTCCAATTTATACACTGCGCATAAGTACTGTACGATTTTCCGAGCGTGTTGAGTAAACTTAGTAAGTTTTCGTCAAAACGAAATAAAGAAAATTCTCTAAGAAACAACATATCAGATAAGGTCTGTTCGGAAACATAATCCATATGACCTGCTTCGCAAACCGTCTCTGGTCGGGTGAATTTACGGTTTTTCAAAAGGCTTATAATCATGGGCGCGAGCATAGCCAGAGGGGGCGATGCCTCTCACACTCCCCTATCTAAACCACAGAAATAATTTCATTTTCGTTTTTTATTTGCTAGTCAAACAAAAGTCTCCAAAATGTTAATTCTAATTGCGATTTGAAACTAAGTCTAAATCCTTCGCTATATCCCAAACATTTTGTTTCCGAATTTTCTGTTGGCACTATACCTAAATTTACAAAGTAACAAGATATTAAAAAAGTTTAATATTTTATTAAAAAGCTCCTTTATTTTCACATTTATTTACAAAAATAGTTTACAGTTTTAAAACCTAAAATCATATTCGCTAATTATGTATAAATATTTACAAGATTTTCTCACAATAATTATGTTTATTTTTTTTTATTACTCAATTTCCGTTTAAAATTACATTTTATTACGGTAAACATTAGTTTGTGAAAATGTGGATCTGTTTGCGTCGTTACATGTAATGGAATTTATGACTAAACTCTGTTAGAGAGCAACCTAATCTATGAAAGAACCTTTCTTTTTTTAATTAATCTGTTATTTTATGTTTAAACCTAAACATCTTGTTTTCTCCACGATTTACGATTTTATTCAATGGTAAGTACGAAATTAGGGGCACAAAATAAATAATTGTGCGAGAAAATTGAACGATCTTAGTGTAACATGATTTTCGAAATTCTATACGTTAATTTTTCGATTTTTAATCATAGTAGGCACTGATGGTATTCAATGTATCTTCTAAACATGGGCGTAGTCAGAGGGGGGAGCAGGGCGGGCCACGACCTCTGAAATAATTTCACTTTTCAATTCTTCAACCCCCTCCTCCGGTCACACAAAAGTCAACTCTAATTGTCCCCCCTCCCTTTTCACCAAATTCTGGCTACGCCCATGGTTCTAAATAAACGAAAATTTACGGATTTGAACTTGTATTCGAATGAAAAGGCCAAAATGGTTTTATTATTATATATAGGGAGCATTTCAATAGTTTATAAGCCAAATTTCTATTAAAGATAAATTAGAAAAATTACCATCATATCCATCAGTACTTCTTCACGAATAAAAATTAAATAAACAATATTTTTTTAAATCGCAGAAAATGATTTAATATGAAAAAAAATGAGATCTGATTAAAATTTTTGTTGTATTTACAACCAACTCAATCAAAATATCCGATGATCACACAGAGAACTACAAAAATGCTATCAAATAGATTTAATTTGGAAAATTAGGTATTGGCCAATGCAAATCACACGTAAACTCTTCGGTGTTATTCTTGGGAAATTTTGAAACAAAAAGTGAAACAAAGCCATCTACGTGATAATTAACACAGACCTCTTTGTTACTAATTGTAGATTAATGTTCTGAACCATAATATACTACTAAAGAATATTTTTTTTTACTTTATTTTTTTTTCTTTTAATGCCATCCATTTTACAAAAAAGACCCTGAGTTGGTAAAAAATATATAATAGGAGAAAAGAACAATATTTACACAAAGAGGAACAGTTGATTAGTATTTAACGAATCAACAAATATATTTTATAAAATCCATGATTTTCTATTAGTATTTTAACATGGAAAGAAGGGACCACTAAGCACTTTTTGAATTTTGCGCGTGTTTAAATCTGGTAAAACAATCGGAAGCGGTTGTTAACGATCTGTATTTATTCGATAAATCTATTAAAAGAAATCGATAGGATCGTATTGCCAGTCTAAACCCGGCGAAATTTAAAGCACGTTCATCGGGAAAGAACTAATAAATAATTATTTTATCCACAAACATACCTATTACATAAAAATTATAAAATAAATAATATAAAAGACACCCTTGTACCCTCTTCTATTAAAATTATTCCCTTTTTTTAGCATAGTAATTTTTTTAAGAAATCGAAAAAAAAAGGAATAGAACAGGAGATAACTTCGAACTTTTCAAGGTAAATATTAATACGAGACTAATAAAGCGAAAAATTGATTCTAGTCGGTTTTCTTGCCGTTTTGCGTAACGTAACCGTTGTTGATACCATTTGAATAGCATGATTTGTACTCCTTCACGTATTCCGTTTGAATGTAGGAGTTGCTGAGGGAACCGTTGCTAGCAGAGTGGCCGTTTAGTAGTTTCCCGTTCTGTTGACGTTCGTGGTTTTCGACAACCTTCAAAAGAAGACAAATATCAATTTTAAAGCAATGAATTCAACAATGTTAGTATTTATTTTTTATATTTGTTGTTTTATTTATGGGTACCGGAATTGTTCTTCAAGTATAAAATCAGAAGTATTGGAACATGTAATGGCGTGAAAAGTTAAGCAATAACTGATATTAATTGAAGGAAAAACTTGATATCATTAATTGTTTGGAACTAATCCACTATAGAAATTTTATAATGCAACCTTGTTACACATTTAAAGTAGATATTAATTTAATAAAATTATCTGGATTAGATTTTGTTTTTTGCAACTATTTTTAAGATTTAAATAGGTTATGCACACAGAATTTAAGTGACTTTACGTTACAGGTAGTTAGCAGTTACAAAAAAAAAATGTTTTTGGAATGATTGGTATTGAATACTAAACGCCCTGTATATGTTCTAACACCATGTCTAGAAGAGGATATACGAGGAGAGAGCCTTGGCAAGAAGATTTTTCCAACCCTTCATAATAGGTCTTTGCTTCTCCAATCATTTCATTTCTTCCAAATCTTTTTCCGCCGGGCCACTTTTTTAAATTCGAAAATAGCAAATAATCGTTGAGGTCCTAAATTTGGCGGATATAGCGAGTGCGTACATCCCAAAACTGGCTTTGGCCTTCTTTGGTGCCACTGGGCCATGAAAATGCCACCGATTGGACTGTTCTTTGGTCTCCAGCGTGCTGTGATGAATCCACGTTTCATCAACAGCTATGAATCGACGTCAAAGTTAATTCGGATTGCCCTTTAACATCCCCAGCTTGAACACTTGACAGGACTCTTGTCGAAGGTTACTTTTACTAAAAATAGAGTAGTAGCGCCATCTCTTGCCGTGGCGAGGTAATTTTCGAACTCCACTCGTATCTAATTTTAGGCGATTGAGGACAAAATTAAAACACATCAGCTATTTGCGCCGCCATCTTGTGTTAAGCCACTAGAGAGCTGCTCCTGAACGACAGGCATGCGTTTCTTCGGCACTAGAGGGCGCTAAGAAATGGCGAGTTTGTCGTTTTGAGAGTTGTGGCATTAACTGTGAGGCAACAGTGACAGAGGATAGATAAAAAATAGTCTCCAAACCATCTTGATGACGCCGGGTAGGCAGAAACATGTCCGTGTGTTAGTGTATTTTTTCTCTCCTTTTGTTGCGTTTGCCGTGAATTATTCCATCAATACCATGAAGAAGCTATATTACCATTATCTTATTGTATTGGTACTTTTTATCATTCTAAAATCGGAAATGGAAAACAATATAAGTGTCCTTCTTCATCACTTATAGATCACCCTGTGGATACGGAAATATTTTTGAAAGGTACTCTATTATATCATCAGAAGATTTAAGCTTTCTACCGTTTGCACAATTCCAAAAGGATGAGACATCATCCTGTACGTAAATATGAAATCTTTAATCAAAACTTAATGCTGTAAGAGTTGCGAACAAAAAATAATCCATTAAATCATCATTGTAATTAGAACTTGTTAATATTGATTACTTAGAAATTCTAAAGTGCACGAATTTTAATAATAATTAGGACCAAAGGACCTCATTGGTGTTAATTGCTAACTTCTAATTATGATAATTGTTATGTTCGGTAATGGTACCATTTTTATTTTCTAGAAAGAATTCAAACCAAAAACATCTTAAAATTTTCAGACATTCAAAAAATATTTGGTTTTTATTTCATCTTCAGAATTAACAATTCAAATTTTACTGATTTCTTATATAAGTATTACTAAATTTATTACAGCGCACGCTTTGAAAGATATTCTTGCTTATATAATTTGACTTGCTATAATAATTATTTTGAGTTATTTGACAAAAAACGCCAAATTGTTTGTACGTGTTTATACTTGAAAAAATTAATTGAAAGGCTATAGTGGAAGCCTGAGTGCCTAAATTGCCACCAAAAAAATATCTTTGCAAAAAAACTCACCATACAAGCACCCGAATTCTTCACAGCCTTTTTATCGTTTGAGTATCTGACTTTATAAAAGTCGGAGAAAAGGAATAAGAACATTATTCCATGCATGGCGATCCATACCATGAATCCTTTTGGATAATCACAATCGATGAACAACAGTTGGAATTGATGTGCAAAGATGGCTACGAATTGTACCTGCGATTAGAAAAGAAGAAAATTACACTGAAGAAACAACATTTTGGAGAATAATAGATTACCATTTGGAAAGTAGTTAAATACTTTTTCCACCATATATATTTTTGATACTTTGGACCCATAGCGGCTACCATATAATAGAAGTACATAACAATATGTACAAAGGAATTGAGCAATGCGAAAAATGTGCTGTGACCACCTGAAAAGTGCAAGAAAATAATCACGTGACCAATTCGAACGTTAAACATGGCAGACACTACGATCAGTTGACTTTTTCGAAAGGTTCTGTTACGTTTAATTTGAAATTACTCACCAGGAGCAAATTTCAGCCCCATCCAAACGGAGAAAGGCATACAACCATGGTGGATGACGTGTAATGTGGACACATGGCTGTTCTTCTTCCTCAATATGAAGAAGAGCGTATCAAAGAACTCTGTGAATTTTGAGAAGTAGTACCACCAACACGTATTGGCCATCTAAAATTCATTATTTAGAATATTAATGATCGACATCCTTGTTAATAGCCGCTTCTATTTACCCTCAGCGCCATTGGATTATCGGAGTAATCTACTGGTTGACATTTAAAGCTATAGCTACCCCACCAGCCGCTCATCAGGTACTAAAGGAACAAATTTACATGTTAAAACAACTAAATCGATCGAACTAGCTTTAAATTCG